>PISW01013160.1:0-28099 GCA_004023785.1 Mungos mungo
GAGATATTTGCCTGAAATTTTAAACCAAGAATTAAACGGGATGAAATAGATTGCTATTGGTAAAAACTAATGAGCTTCTGACCTAGGAAAGTGCTGGGAACCATTTCGGAAGTAAGGCAGGTTTGCAAGGCCTCCCACCATCAGATGGCGACTGGTGTCTTCACCCACTCAACCCCCACTCAATTTCTGCTTGAGCACCGACCCCCAAGGTGCCTGACTGACTGGTATCAGGAGTGACTTGCCTTCTTATGCTAAAAATATGTGAATTATACCTTATGAAAAAACTTGTTATAGGAGTTTCTTCTTTTGTGATTATAGGAGCAAATATTACATTTCCTGAGAAAATCTGTTTTTTCTTCCCTTTGAAAACAGGCTATTGACCCCTGCTCACAGAAGAACTAACTTTTGCCTTTGCTATGCTAAAAACATTGCCTTGAATTTGACTGCTAAAGATACCTTCCCAATGTGATAAGCATCTAGTCACCTACTTTAATCACTATTGATAAAGCTTATGCATGAGTCTTCTACCAATCTGTGTTCTGGGAAATTTTTACATACCAAAGAATTTGTCATCAGAAATCATTGTCTAAGGCAATTGCCACTTCTGTTTTGTATCCCGTACACTTGGTTAATAAAAAAGGCTGACTCTTGGGTCAGAGCAGAGATGCCTGCCAGCAGTGCAGAGATGCCTGACTGGAGAGCAGAGATGCCTGCCTGGTGATCAGAAAGAAGCCGAGCCTCTCTTGCTCCCTTTTAACAACACCATCCATCCTGGACCTGCTGGAGCTGGACTCCGGCAGGAAAGTACACTGGATTTGTCTGGGGATCTAAAACAGGTATGGCAAATAAAGCATGGTGCTGCCAACCCCTACCTTGGCCAATGCAAACTCTTTGATCACTGCATCCTTTTGGTTTGAGCTGGGATGTGACTCTACACAGCATACCAGTTGACTACTACTGATTGAGCTGTGTTGGCAAACACCAGTTGCTATTTTTGCTCTCAAAGCTGGATCCTTTCAGGGGGCTCTCAATGAACACAGGAGGACAAACAAGTTAACTTCTCCATGCTGACAGAACATTCCTAACTTTCTGGTGATGGGAAAGAGACATCTTGGGCTCAGGTGGACATCACATTTAAAGGATTGTGATGTCATTGCCTAGCTTAGAGGATTTTATCAGCACTGTATGACCGTGTTTTCTGTCGCAGGGAGTTTGATCTTCTAGGTTTGGGGAGCCATCCCGAATTCCTGTGTTGGTACCCAAAGGATTTCTGAGCAAGAGCTGGATCTCCTCTCACTCTGTTCATCTTGGGGATGAATAGCAGGGAGTCAGGAGGGATCCTGGAATGGGAATCCAGAGACCTGGGGTGCTGTGGACCAACTGGTCACTTAGGGCAAATCTACCCCTCCCCCGCCTCTGATTTCTCACTTGCACAGTAAGGGGATTGGGTTAAATCAGTGATTCTCAGTGGGGGTGCTACTACCCCCAGGCACTTCATGGAAGTGCTTGGGGACAGTTTGGGTTGTCACAATGACTGGGGGACTGTTATTGACTGGGGGACTGTTACTGGCATTGAGCTGCAGGGGCGGGGGGGAGGGGGATGTCTAGGATGCTAGATGTCTTCCTGGGGGCATCACAGCCTCATTCAACAAAGAATTTTCCTTTGACCTGTGTGATTTCCAAATGTCCCATGGGATATTCGTGTGATGAAAATCCTATTTAAAATGAACTGAATCTATAATCTAACTCAGTTTTACATGTAAAGGCAAAGTGTTTTTTTTTTTTTTGCATGGTTTTAATACCATTACATTTCCCAGAAATTAATTGCCATGAGCCTTGAAGGCTGGTTTGTTTCTTTAGAAATTATTATTCACCAGTTTAGAAAAGCACATAACCAGTGCAAGGCAGAACCTGCATTTGAATGGCCATCACAGCCCACCTGTATTGATCTGACTTTGAAAAATTATATATATAATTACGTAGGCAGATTATAGTTTCTATTCATTTCAGATGGGAAGGGACAATACAGAATCTTTGTTGTAAAAAGGCTGTGTCGGGTCTGATTGGGCTAAAATCCATTGTTCTAAAGATTCTCCCAGAGATCCTTCTGGAGCTCTAACACGCTCTGGGGCTGTGAGCATTGAAAAGAGATTCACATGGCATGAAAAATGGAAAACATGCAGCAGTAGAAATGGATCAAGGCAAATTAATGTCCCCAAATTAAGCAGAGTCTGTAGCAGTAGCGTGCTACACTACAAGCTTGGTATTGTAGTGTAGGCCTTGATTTTGGACTCTGTGTCCACATGGGATTCAAGAGCAGAACCTCTTCGTTATGTAGCTGCGTGAATCTTACTGCTGGTGAGGGAGACAACTCAGTGCGCACCATACTGTACGTGGAAGTTTCACTCGTGGCCCCTTTCCTTCTATCCCAAATCCTTCTTCCAGCCTTGTTTCCAGGATGTCATTTTAGTAGAATTAAACCTGAGCAGCCCAAAATCATATAATTAATTACATTCAGCTTCAATTACAATAACTAATTGATCAAAGCCTGCTAGCACAACACTTTCATTATTTGGCACACAATTATCGAGCGCCTACTTTGCGCTGGGAATAAAGTAGGAAATGGTCAATTTCTCCTGAGGTGGGAGAATGGGGTGGGGGTTAGGGTTGTCGTGAAAGGCCCCCTAGGGACATGGGGTGGGGGCAAGGGGCAGGTGGGTAAGTCCTGCGGGCCCAGTAGTTCATGTATGAATGTTTGCATGCTAAAAACTTTACGTGTCTCACACTCGGGGTTCACACAGGCTGGTTTGAGGCCAAGTGACAGTCTAGCCTAGGTGTCCCTGGTTTTTTCTTTGACTGTGGAATAATAATTAGTTAAGAAATTAATGGATTATACAAACACCTGCCACCTAAGGTACTCAATCATGGCACTGGTCTTTCTGTTCATAACCCCCTCACTCGGGGTTCTTTTCTGTCACAGAAGACCTGGCTACAGGAACCTCGCTATGCTTGTTAAATGCAAAATCTTATTTAGTAGGTGGCCACATGTGTCCTCTGACCTCACACCCCTCTGGAATTCTGAGACATAAAATAGGAGCAAGAAAGAGGGTCTAGGACTCCAATCTGGGACCCAGCGATAATTCAGCTTTTATCAGTTTTTCTTGGCTGTCTCCCCTCCTACCAGCCTGGAAAAATTTTTTTAATTTAGTTGGGGTTGGATTGGAGGAAATGGCAGAGAGCATAGAAGGGTGGTGAGTCTTGTTCTTACTCCTAGTATTTTCTCCCAGATCCTTTGCTTAAGTTTTGACTCTCTCGCATTCCCTGAGGGAAGATGGCATAGCTCCCTTTCCGAAATCCAATGCCAGTAAGAGACTCCCTCCCCAACCTCCCCTTCTAGAAGCCTCAACTCTTTCCAGGCATTCAGCAGTGAGAAGCCTGGTAGCCCCCTGATGGTGACCCTGGGGAGGAGGGAGGTGGACAGAAAATGGGGAAGGGGAGTGCACCACTGAAGAGTGCAAAGATCTTAATCTGCCGCAACTATGCCCTTTGGTTGATGAAAATGAGATAAATGAGATAAATTGACAGCATGGTTGTCCAGTCTTCCATTTGCTAAAGAGTCTATAGTGAGACCCTTCTGATTTTTCTTTTTCTCTTTTGGCTTGCTGGATCCTCCAACTGCCAAAAGTTGCCTGTCTCTTCCTTTGCCCCGCCCCCCCAACCCCCTGCAAGCTCACAGCAGAGCCTCAAGCTGGTGAAGCAGGGGTGCCTAAGATCTCTCACTGGGAAATCCTGTTTTGTTTTTTTATGGTGATTTTGAAGTTTAGGCGATTCTCTGCCTTCCAGTTATTTGGGGGGGGGGGGTGGAGGGGCGTGTTTTTGTGTAGCTTTAATTTCTTGTTTTCTCTTGTTTCTGGAGGAAACCTGGGGGCAGAACACAGATAAGAGCAGACATCCTCTGGCAGGTGGAGGGTGAAGGGGATAGGAGGCAAAGGGGCCATTTAATATCCTGCCAGATGGAAGGTGTTTCACAAAGTTTGTCTGCATGGAATTTGCCACAAAAAGCTGGATTAAAATTCTGGTTCTGCCTTCTATTATTATCATCATCATCATCATCATCATCATCATCATCATCATCATCATCACTGTTACTATTATTCATTCATTATCTCAAAGAAACTCATCCTTGACAAGCATATACTCTGATAAGCATGGCTTAAGGAGGCCTGATTTAAAAAAAAAAAAAAGTTTTTATTTAAATTCCAGTTAGGAGACACCTGGGTAGCTCAGTCAGTTGAGCGTCTGGCTTCGGTTCAGGTCATGATTTCATGTTTCGTGGGTTCAAGTCCGGCATGGGGCTTTGTGCTGACAGCTCAGAGCCTGGAGCCTGTCTTCGGATTCTGTGTCTCCCTCTCTCTCTCTGACCCTCCCCTGCTCACGCTGTCGCTCTCTCTCAAAAATAAATAAAACATTAAAAAAATATTTTTAAAATTCCAGTTAGTTAATGTACAGTATAATATTAGTTTCATGTGTACAATATAGCGATTCTACACTTCCATACACCACCCAGCGCTCATCACAAGTGCACTCCTTAATCTGCATCACCGATTTCACCCATCCCCACACCCCCCACCCCACCCCACCTCCCTTCTGGTAACTATCAGTTTGTTCTCTGTAGTTAAGAGTCTGTTTCTTGGTTTGCAGAAGGCCTTATATTTCAATATTAAATATTTTCCCTTTCGTTCTCTTAGGTGGGACCAGTAACAAATTTCCGGTTTGGGTTTCGAATCCTGTTTAGATTCCTAGCCTACTGCCTTGCATCCCGTGAGTAGGTGCTCAATAAATAGTTAATGAATGATAGTCCATTTTTTTATTGTTATCCAAAAATAGCGTGGCCGTCTTTTGAATTTTGAATTCTTTCTCTCTAGCATATGCACTCAGACACAACCCATTTTTAAACCAAATTCAGCAAGGCTTTGAGTAAATTTAGAATGTATATTAACTTTCTAGTCTGTGTAACAAATTACTACAAACATAGAGAATAAAGATAGTAGACATTTTTCTCATACTTTCTGTGGCTCAGGAGTCCCGCAGATTAACTGGGTACTTTGCTTAGGGTCTCACAAGGCCACATTGAAGGCTGGGCAGTGTCAGCCTGGCTATATTCTTTTTTAAGGCTTGGGATCCTCTTCCAAGTTCATTCAGGTTGTTGGCAGAATTCTATTCCTTGTGCTTATAGGATTGAGGCCCCCAGCTCTCACAGCAGTTTCCCCAAGCACTTCACAAGATGGCTGCTTGCTTCTTCAAGGCCAGCGAGAAAGTGTCTGTCTAACCTCCGGAAGGACTCCTACCCCTTAAGGGCTCACCTGATTAAGCCAGGCCCACCAATATAATCTCCATTTTGGTTAGTTCTGAATCAACCATAATGCAAAATTCTTTACCATAACAGAATTATGAAGTGACGTCTCCTTACATTCACAGTCTCACCCACATCTAAACGAAGGGGATTAGGGGCGGCTGGGTGGCTCAGTAGGTTGAGCGGACAGCTTCGGCTCAGGTCATAATCCCATAGTTTGTGGGTTCAAGCCCTGCCTCAGGATCTGTGCTGACAGCTAGCTCAGAGCCTGCAGCCTGCTTCAGATTCTGTGTCCCCCCCTCTCTCTGACCCTCCCCTGCTCGCGCGCTCTCTCTCTGTCTCTGAAAAATAAATAAAAAACATTTAAAAAAATAAAATAAAAGAAGGGGATTATACAAGATGTGTAGGGTTGTATTGGGGATGGGGGAATCTTGGGGGCCATGTTAGAATCCACCTGTGACAGCACGTGTTTTCCACTTGTCTATGGCAGTCGAGTAGATATTTTAAGAATACTCCAAAATGTGTTTCTAGGTTGGAGTTGAGATACTCTGGGCCTTGTTGAGGACAGTCCCTCAGAAAAACTTTGTGGTGCTCTCCTGACTGCCGTGTCCTAAACAAGGTTTAGAAAAATATGCACTGACAAACGAATGCATGATAAATGATTTAAAATGACCATCATGATGGCAAATTTTAGGCAGGGCTTGATTCCTCTCTCTCTCCGGCTCTCTGTGCCCTTTCCTCCCCCCGGCAGACATAAAATGCTTGGTTACTCAAGGCCACAGTAACAGGATGCTAAGTAAACAGTACCAACCCCTCCCCCTCTTCTTTTCTAGACGAGAAAATGGAACAGATCATTAGGGGAGGAGGCTGTCGCCGGCGTCTTGGAGCGCTGGCGGGCCTGTGCGGTGGCCATGCGGCCGCGCGGGCGCCTGGCCCAGTCCCCGGCCAGCGATCAGCGGTCACGGCCACCCCGCTGCTCGCGCCTCCGAGAGGACGCTCCGCGCTGCTCCGACCGCGAGCGGTTAGCTGTCGCCCGCGCCTTATTTTGGGCGCCAGGATGTCCCTGGTCTGGCTTGTGACGGAGTAGACAGTGGGACCCATCGTGGTCCCTGCAGAAACGGGCTCTGAGACACAGAGGACGGGAGGTCAGGCAGCCGGGGCTCGGCACTGCCTCCCTGCCCTTCCCACGCCACCGTCTCCCCGAAAACCAGCCCTCGGCTTCTGACCTCGAGCAAGCCGCTCCAGACCCCACCGGGTGGGCTTGCCCGCCTCCCCCCTCGCCCAGAGTGCCTGCGGCACTGAGCCTGCTCGCCAGGGGTCGCAAAGCCCCTGCTCCTGGGGTCAGGCGGTTCCGGTTCCATGCAACTGCTTAGGGAATTTGTACACATACCATAGTGTTTGCATATTAAGCCAATAGAAATAATTTTTTTTTTTTTTTGCTTCTGTAAAGAACTACGAGCTCTCCTATTTTTTGTAGAAATAAGCAGCTCTTTTATTTATTTGCTCAGAGCACACCCAAGAATAGGCAGACTTTCCCTCTCGGAACTCATTGCATGTGGTTTAGATAGAGCTAACCCTCCCCCATCCCCATTACACACAGGAGTCTGACCACAGCCTCGCCCTCACCAACTGGGTCATCTTGTTCCTCTGACCACATTCATTGGGTAAGGCATGGTTGCATGAGCTGTACCGGGCCAGTCCAAGTGCTCCCTGAGACTTTCCTCCTCCCAACTTCTGGAGAGAGGCGCTCTTCCTTCTGAGGCTAAGCTGGACTCTGGCTGCTGACAGCTGTTCTTATATCTCATATCCATTTCTCAGACAAGAGAAATCTTGTCTGAGAAATGGATATGCAGGCAGAGCCCTAGTGATATCAGCTGAGCTCCTGGATACCACTATGCCTGAAGCCTTTGCTGCTGCACTTTGTGAGTATATGTAAAAATACCACTCTGCCCCCTTTCTTGGATTAAGTTGGGACCAGCTGGTATTCTGTCACTTGTGACTGAAAAGTTCTTATATAGGAACCAGCATTCTGGAAAGTTTTACCATGTGCCAGGCACTGGGCTTTAAATACCTACCTGTTTTAATCTTTTGTTTAAGGAACTTGCAGGGTAAGCATGATTAGTCTTCCATCAGTCTTACAAGCTGGGAGAAGGAGGCTTAGAACAGTTAGATAACTTTCTCATGACCATACAGCAGGCAGTAGAGCAGGCATCCTGTGTTTCTGCCCTGGACTCCTAGGATGCTTATCATCTTTGCTCTTGGTTGGTATTTGGGGTCATACTACCTGGTAGCATTATTTCACTTGTCCATGAACCTATATCTGACCAAACTGTCTAAATTGTGAAATTCTTGATGGCGGGGATCATGACCGATGCTCTGTTTGCTGACCCCAGTGCCATTACCACTACACAAGCAGTAGCACCTACCATTGGGTGCGGGACATCATAAATCTTAACAAACTCTTATTGAACTCTTGACATGTCCGTGGCCCTTCACTAAAGCCTTGTCATAATCCAAGTCATGGAAGAGGAGACCTGGAGTGTGCAGCTGCACTCTCTGAGCTAGACAGACTCTGCAATCACTATATCAGTTTTCCTCAGGAGTTGATCCCCATGAATCTCTATCATTCATTCATTCAATATCCATCCATTCTTATTTTTAACAAACTTTTTTCTGAGCATTAACATACACCAATCATAAGATTCAGGATGCTGAGTGAATAAGACATGACTCCTGCCTTCAAGGATCTTAATCATAATTGCCTTTTGATTACCCTGAAGCACATTTCCCAAATCATTGGCAAGTCATTGTTGGAATTTCTGAGCACCTCTGTGGATGGTTCATCACTGGGGCTCAAGCATTTTCCAGGAGGGGAAGAGCAGCCCCTGTAGTGGACTTCGTCAGTGAACTAAGCCCTACTTCAACCAACAGGGCTGCCACAATGCACAATTTCAGGGGGCACCATTCGTATAGACTAATGACATTCTCAGAAGTTGAGCAGTACACAGCCTGTGCAGCTGAACGTGGCAGCCCTAACCAAACAAGACCCCTTAATGATGCCCCTTCCTGTTCACAGTCACATTGGTAGAGCACTTTTACAATTTATAAGGAATTCTATGTACATTTCAGTTGAGCTAAGAAATTATATTTTGGTTCCCATAATGCAGCCTCTGTACCCTTCACCCCATGGGATTCTCTGTTGGCTCCATGAGCTTCCCATAGCCCCCTCTCAGCTGGTGACAGCTCAGCTGAACTGGTGACAATTACCAAGCACCAAGTTGCATTACCAGCCCCAGGCTTCCTTCCACCCTCCAGCACTTACCTGGAATTAGCTGTGGTCGCAGCTCGGCAGAGGTGACTGTGCTGGTGATTACGAACGTACTTCTTGTTTGTCTTTTCAGCCCCAAAAGCCTGTCAGTGAGGAGAAGCGATAATAGCATGTTATTAAGTTCTTTCTGGGTAATGTAATTCAGGAGTCAGGAGGCAGCTTGGTCATTTATGTCTTTGAAAAGCTTAGAATAATTTTCAGTGTCATTATCCCCCATTTTAAAGAACCAGGCTGCAATATAAAAATATATACTTGGCCACTCCTGTGGGTATATATAGACACACATGCCCTCCTCGGTGTGCCCGTGCGGACCTGTGTATGAGCACGTGTGCTAACACACAGGTTATGGACAGGTGTGTGGAGAAATCAACACAAGCTTCAGCTTAGTTTTTTCTTTTTAGGTTTTAACTGTATTTTCCTCCTTTTTTTAGGTTTATGTTTTCTACAATCTAAGTTTTCAGGAATTGTATTCTTGGCCTCTCCCCTGACATGTTGTGGAGTCTCCGGTTTTACTAATAATTATAATGCCAAAAAAAAAAAAAGAAAAAAGAGCCCTAGTAATGAACACGCATCCAAAACATGCAGCACACTTTATGTGGACCATATTTTAGCTGCCCTGGCTTCTCCACAGCTCCCTTTTCCAAGTCCCTAGTTCTTAGTAACCTTCCTAGAGCTGTTGATTCCATCAGAAAAGTCTGTCAGGCCCCAATTATCTGTTGGTTTTTCCACGTGGCCTTGTAGCCTCTGTCCTGTGTGCTTATCTCCCGTGACTATAAACTGTTGGAATTTCCAGGCCTGAAGGAACTCGGGGGATTATGTGAGCCGGCCCCCTCTTTTCAATGGAGCAGGGGACTGTCAGAGTATGCAGTAACCAGACCAAAAGTCCTGGGAGTTCGGGCCAGGAACCGATGCTGGTCCTCTGCCCAGAGCTCATTCTGGTAACGTGTTCAGCCCCTCAGAAGGCCACATTGCCTCGCCCCCTGTGTGCTCTTCTGTATTTCTTGGTGAGCACGGAGATGGAGACTAGAGATGGGACCGTCCACATCCCTGGTACAGTCCTGATCAGTTCTCATCAAAACAGTCACAGTAAAAACACAAAGACTAAAGCGCAGCTTCAGACCCCAGTTTTGCCAAACAGCCCCGGGCAAGTCCTTAAACCTTTTGTACTCATTTAGTTGTCTGTAAAATTAGGAATAGTAATGGTATTGAACACAGCAGGTTGCAAATTAATACATATAGGGTACCTGACATGTTTTATGCGTTGGCTGTTACTCTTAACCGTGACCTGCTCTTCAGCATTTTCGTCCTGTTCTCACGAAACTCTTCATCTCCAGATTAGACACTTACCACGGCTTGTGAGTTTGTATCTCCCGTCTAGAGCTCTACCTCCTCCCTCCAAAGCAGTTTCATCCACTCCCATGGCTTCCCCAAAATACACGAGTGCCCTATAGGCTATATATTAGCTTTGTTCATTTGTTTGTTCACATAGATATTAACAGAATGCCTATTAGTGCCAAGTACCGTTCTAGGTGCTAGGGATGCTAGGGATTTAGCAAAGAATAAAATGGCCTGAGATCCTCGTTCTCACAGAGTTTACAATCCTAGCTGGGAAGGGAGAGGTTGTGGTGTGGCAGACAGAGGCTTACATCTTGTCATGTGGGACGAGAAAACAGGAAGAGGGGATGGGAATTTCTGGAGGGAGGGCAGAAGTGACTCAGTTAAATAAGAGAGCCCTCCTCAATGACATGGCGTTTGTACCCCGAATGGATGAAGGAGCTGGCGGCTTGGCTGTCTAGGAGATCATTCCAGGCAGAGGGAACAGCAAGTGCAGAAGCCCTGAGGCTGGCATGTGCTTGGTGGATCTGAGGTACAAGGAGGCTTGTGTGACTGCAGTGCAGAATAGGAAAGGGAAGACAGGAGAAATAAGATTGGAGACTTGTCGGCCAGGAGGGCAGATCAAGAAGGGTTTGGTAGGCTATTGTAAGAGCTGAGGGTACTTATACGGGAATCCAGTGGGGTGTTTTGACTAGAGTGACTTGATGTGATGTATGTTGTTGTTGTTGTTTTTTAATTCTTATTTTGGGGGAAGAGAGAGACAGAGTGCGAGCGGGGGAGGAGCAGGTTCCAGGTGCTTCTGACAGCACAGAGCCTGACGCGGGGCTCAAACTCATGAACAGCAAGACAGTGACCTGAGCTGAAGTCAGACGTTTAGCCCACTGAGCCACTCAGGTGCCCCATGTGTAACTTAACATTTTAGTGGAATACTTTTGGCAGGGATGCTGTGAGTAGTTGGTAGGGAGTAAGAGTGAAAGCAGGGAGATAATTTGGAGGCCTCTACAATAAGCTAGCCCCCATGATGGGGCTGCAAACATCATGTTCTGGATAGACCTTTAAAGTAGATCCAGTAGGTTGCCAAGGACCAGATGAGGGGTAATGGGGGAGAGGAATCAAGGAGGACTGCCTGGTTTGTGGCCTGGGAAGCAGGTGAGATGGTGCTCTGTTATTAACTGAGACAGAACAGTGGGAGGTGAAGGTTCTAGTTTTTTTTTTTTTAATGTTTAAAAAAGCCCAGAGCCTGATGTGGGGCTCAAACTCACAAACCATGAGATCATGACCTGAGCCAAAGTCAGACACAACCGATTGAGCCATTCAGGTGCCCCAAAGGTTTTATTTTTGGGGAAGGGAGGAGTTGAGTTTGGTTGGACATAGCTAGTCTGAGATGACTTTTAAACATCAAGTGGGGATTTCAAGTAGGGGAGAGGTTCAAGCTAGAGATATAAATTTGGGACCCTCAGTGTACAAATGCTGAAAGCCATGAGCCTGGACAAGATCATAGGTGAATGAGTATCAGCCGAGAAGGTCTGAGGCCTGAGGCGCAAGGCAACCAGATGGTACAGAGTCGGGGAGATGAGACGGAACAGACGAAAGGAAGTGTGAGTTAGGAAACGGAGCACATTATGAGCTCTGGAAGCCAAAGGCAGCAAGTGTCTCAAAGAAGAGGCATGGCCATTTTTGTAAAATGTTGATAGTAGTATAAATAAAAGAATCAAAGGTTGACAACTGGATTTGGCCATGTGGAGGTCTTTGGTGACCTCGTGTGACTAGGGGACTGGCTGTGGGTCCAAGCCTTGAGGTGGCAGCTGTGTGACAGCAAACTAGTGGTACAATGCACAGAGAAGACAATCCTCATGACTTCTTGTGGGTTTTTTTAAAATGTTTATTTATTTATTTTTGAGAGAGAGAGCATAAGCAGAGGAGAGAGAGAGAGAGAGAGAGAAAGAGAGAATCCCAAGCAGGCTCTGTGCTGTCAACGCAGAGTCTGATGTAGGGCTTGAACTCACAAACGTTGAGATCATGACCTGAGCCAAAATCAAGAGTCAGATACTAAGCCAACTGAGCCGCCTAGGTGCGCCTATCCTCATGACTTCTAAACACATGAAAAGATGTTCACTGTCACTGAATGATATGCAAACTAAATTGCACTAAGATACCTTTTCCACCTGAGAGATTAGTCAAAAGACAAAAAGTTTAGTAATGCACTGTGTTGCTTAGGCTATGAGGCAAAGTGGCAGTTTCCAACTATGCTGATAGAAATGCAAATTGGTATAAACTCTATGGAAGAGTTTATTAGTCTTCAGTTCAGGGAACCAGAACCATTTGAAGCATTTCAAACAGAAAGGGATTTAATAAAGGGAATCAAATGATGGAGTCCATTGGATGAACGAGAAGAACAAAATTTAAGATGATAGGATTATGCAATAATTTCTCTCTCTCTCTCTCTCTCTCTCGCTCGCTCTCTCTCTCTCTCTCTCTTTTGCTCACACTGCCTCAAGCTGTGATCAAGAGGTCTGGAAAGTTGTTGCTGCCATCGGCTGAGGTCACAGCTGCCTTGTAGCCCTGAAGCCAGTGATAGGTTGGCTACTGCAAAACTCACGGTGGCCAAAGCCTATGTGTGTTGGCTGCCATCAGAGCCAGGTTAAGAACAGCTTCTATCTACCCCTTTAGTCTTTCGTGTTTCACTGTGAGCACAGCTCATTGGCAAAAACTGATTGGGAAACCAAACTCAACTTCTAGTTGGGAAGGAAATCTGGGAAGTATAGTTCCTGAGTTTCTAACCCCTGTGATCTATATCATATCTCCCTGTGGGAGAATACAGAGGGCTTTGAAAGGGGTGCTGAGTGACGGGAGATAGCATCTCAGATGATCCAGCCGTTGGGCTTCCCAGCATCTATATGTGTCCTTTTGTCCATATTTAAGTTTCCAACAGCAGCAATACAACAACATGCTTCCATCTGAAAGAAAGCATAGTTACACAAAATAATACAAACAAGAAGGTAGCCACTCTGTCCCCAAAGAACAAAAACCCAAAGACTCATCAGTCATAGTGTCCATCTCTGGCTGATGTTTTTTCCCTTCTGCTTCAGTCACAGTCCATCTGATATTCTGAAGACTAAATTATAAGTTCAACTACCATGAACACCCCTTATATAAAATAATAGGGGGAGGAAAGAAGAGGAAAATAACTAACAAAACAAGGAAAAATATATGTGCATATTTACTACATTTTGGCTATTATAACTTCCTGTCTCTGCCATCTACCCTTATTTCTTTTGCCCTCAGCTGGCATTCAGGTATTCAAGGTATGCTATCTGGTAGAATGATCCAAACCTGCCTTCCTGAAGGATGTACTCTCTTGGTGATTCTGCCTATATTTGCTTACTATAGTTTTTCATTAACTTTTTCTAGTGGACATAGAGGTGCACATGGGCATCCCAAAGAATCCTGTCGTTTCAGACATATGTGTCTCAGGTCACCACTGAGTAGCATCAGTCTTATTTTCCCTCGACAGTCAAGATCAGTTATAACCAAATTCCCTCAATGACTTTCATGAGGGTAGAAGAGGAACCCGGGCTCCAGATGAAAATGAAGCCTGCTGACATCTTGATTTTAGCCTTGTGATCTCCTGAGCAGAGAATGTAGCAATGCTATGCCCAACTTCCCGCCTGCAGAACTGTGAGCTAATAAGTAGGTGTTGCTTTAAGCCTCCAAGTTTGTAGTAATTTGTTGCACAGCAATAGAAAAATAATACACATTCAGAGATCAGAAAGCTATAGGAACCCAATGTTCAAAATTAGTATCATTAATAGTGGGACAACTAGACATTACCTAAGGATGTGATGAAAAGTTCAATGGAAAGTTCACAGCATCACTTTAAACTATTTTGACCAGTGGTGTTAAATCTGAATCAAACCAAGCTTTTAGATTACATGACTGTTTGCATTTGTCAAAATGCAAAGAACTGTAAAGTAAAAAGGATGATGTTTACTATATATAAATTATACCTCAATAAATCTGACCTGAAAAACCCGCAAGCCTTTTGATCTACCTCATTCTACAGGAAATACCAGGGATAACTAAATGACAGCCTGAGGAAATAGATGTATTTAGAATGTGGGACATCTTATGTGACAGCTGGCCTGATCTCTTCAAAGAGTCAATGTCGTGAGGGGTGTTGTCCCAAATAAGACAAGACTTAAGAGGCATAACGAACAAATACATTGCATGAACCTATTGGATCCTAGTTTCAAAAAAAAATAACTATAAAATATATTTTTAAGATAGTTGTAGAAATTTGAATATGAAGTGAGTATTAGTTGATATTAGAAAAATTATTGCTACTTTTGTTAGGGATATTATTGGCCTTGTTAATTAAAGAACAGTCCCTACTCTTTGAAGATAAGTATTTAGAGGTAAATTGTCATGATCTTTTAAATTTACCATAAAATGATCCAATTAGGCAAAAAAAATTCAAAATATTAATGACGACTGAAGCTGGGTGGATAGCACATAGGCGTTCATTGTATTCTTTTCTTTCCTGCATGTGTGAGATTAGAACTGAAATTACATTGAAACAAACAAAGGGCAGATGAAAGCTGTTCCGGGACCCACCTAGCTGCCCTACCCAGCCTGCAGATCCAAAGTGGGTGATGGACGGACTGCACAATATGGAGCCTTATGGCAAAAAGTTGTGTCTGCTGAAACAGACACCCCAGCGACTGCCACTGGCAAAGGAAGAAGGGCTTCTGCCTCCCTTCCATCTTCCAAATCATGGCTGTGTGATTCACCAGTCTGAATCCAGAGCCTTGCTGGCCAGGGGCATTTTACCCTGCAGGTGAGGGAGCTGAGCCTTCAGAGACCTTCACTTGCACAGGCATTGCCCTGGGAGAGCCCAGAGTGTGGTCAGGTGCTCTTGTGACTGTCTTTGCAGAAGATATTCGAACTGCAAATGGCTTGGCCTGCTGTCTATTTTTCCTCTGCTTTTCCTTGTGTCACACTCTCCCTTGGGTTGGCTGGTATTGGAATGGCCACGGGAATTTGGGGGGACCCAGCCAGGAGGAAGTGGAACTGGGGATGCATTAGTTCCTGTTTAACTGGCTATGCCTCTGTGGTTTGCGGTCATTTTCTCATCAGCCTTTTGTGAGAATGGCTTCCATGAACACCCCTGCTGCTCACGAGGCTGGCTCCCCTGGCTTTGGATACCAAGTCATATCCCAATGTGAACGTATCCTATGCCCAGCATCAGAAGTCTTTGGTAGTGGAAGAGGGAAACAGGTTAAAATATATGGAGTCAGGAGCTAGTCTGTGTAATATTCTCCCACTTACAAGATGTACAAAATTGCAGGTGGAAAACTTGGTACTCACTGATGCCAGTTAAATGGGAACTTTCTCCTATTGGGAACATGCTCAATAACTTAGCTTATATATTTATAAACACACCAGATATATTTTGTTGATGGGCATTATGAATCATAGGCTTTATCAGAATTCCTATATTTGTAGGGCAAAATCTGCAGGAGTACTAGAAATAGTATGTCTCACATATTTTATGCATTTCAACTATCAACAACAATGATAAATTTTAAAGAGTCATGCTGAGGGAAAAATTTAGTTGTCTTTTTATTTATTTTCCAGGAGGTATTACAAAAATCGTGTCCTGTGATAAAATGATCAAAGATCATGTAGCCAAAAAAAGTAAGGAAAAAACCTATTATAAATAGAGGGTGGGTGGTTGAGGGGTTATAGTATTATTTTTCCCAGATGTGGTGATGTTTGTGTTATTTCACCTTTTAAGAATTTATATATTTTTTCTCATTCTAAATGGGTATTTGTAATTTTGTGTTCTTTTACTTAAAGACGGCCTCCACACTTGAAAAGAGGATGGCAGAACAGAAAGAGAGAATCTTGGTCCCTTTTGACATTTTGGAACCCATGGTAGCTCTGGATGGTCCACTGCCAGACTCCTGTAATTTGAGGGAGCAATAAATCTCTATCTTAAGTGACCATTATTTTGGTTTTTCTGTTATGAGCAACCAAACAGAATCTGAGCGGATATGCCCTTTGTCTCAGCAGTTCTACTGATGAGGAGTTTATCCTACAGATATACTGGCACATGTACACAGTGATGGATGGTCAAGGTCATTCATTGCAGCCCAAGATGGGAAACAGTCTACGTGTCCATCAGTGGAGGCTGGTTAAATAAATTACGTGCATCCACACAGTTAGGTAGTAAGTATCGTATATTAGGAGGAAGCTTGTCATACTGATATGAAATTATCTCTAAGCTGTCCTGCTAAGAGAAAAAAGTAAGTACAGAACAGTGTAAACGCCATGCTATTATCTGTGTAAAATACAGATGTACATACTTATATATGTATTTATATATAGGTTGCTGGTTCCTGGACAGGCAACTAAGTGTCTGAGGACAGGAGTCAGAGGGAGACTTTTCTCTGTGTTGTTTGTGAATAATCATTGTGAACTTTATTTTAAAATAAATAAAGTTAAAGCTAGAAAGCATTCTTTTTTTTTTTTATACAACTTATTGTCAAGTTGCTTAACGTACAGTGTATACAGTGTGCTCTTGGTTTTGGGGGTAGATTGCCACAATTTATCGCTTAATACCTGTGTAACAAAGCATGTTGTTTGTTATAAAAAAAAACTTTTCAGATTGAAAAAAAAATCCCGGAAGTCACCTGAAAATAGAAATGCCACATTCCTGGATTGCTCAGGACAGTCTTGGTTTATGCCTCTTGTTCGGGTGTAATTATCACCATGGCCTGACTTCACTCTCCGTGGTCTCCTGCCTTGAATGGCAAACTGGGCAGCGTACAGAGTGCGTCACAGCCCACCCCAAGTCCAGCCCACTACACTTCGCATGGTGAGCACCGAGTGATGTACAGAATTGTGGAACCACTATGTTGTACACCTGAAACTAACATAGCAATATATAAAACTGCAACAGGAGATACATCAAGAAAAGAAAAAAGTAGTCCGGCCCAGCCTGTAATGAAACTGATTCCACTTTGGCTGATGACCAGATGAAGTCGTTGGCTTGAGTTTAGGGGCCTTGAGTGAAGAAAAATAGGCTTTTTAATAATGAATGAATTTCAGTCAGGCAGGCAATGATCACACCAAGAGAGATAATGGGAGGTGGAGCACATGGAAGGTACATGAGTGTCACATCCCACCTCCTCCCAGTGCCGGGCATTGCTTGATGGGAGGAATGGTGGATGAAGCACTGTGTTATTGATCTGATTCTCTCTTTTCTTTGTTTCTTTGCTGTATGATTGCATGCACAAACGTTACATGCACATGCCATGATTCAACTCTGTAGAACTTAACCACAGTGTGTTCGCAATCTGCCTCTGTGTCGTAGGCTGCGAGCTGAGAGCAGAGACCGTGTCTGGTTTCTCCCCGTGTCCAGCACACAGTCATGCTCACTGAATGTTGAATGAATCAATGAATTCTGTACAGACCTATGCTGACATCTGGCGCTTTCTTCTCCATAGATTCTGGTTGTCATATTTTGAAGACTCTTATCTTTATGAAGGCAGGAACTAAATTTACTTGAATCAACATTGGAGCCTCAGTACAGAACACTGATATAAGTGCTAAATATGTTTAGTATATAGTAAGTACTAAAATATATCAGTTTGATGAATGAATGAATGAATGAATGAATGATTCAGTTTTTGCACCAGTCACCTGAAGACCAGTTTTTATACTGATCATTCCCATCACTGGTGTTATGGAATGAATGTCTGTGTCTCCCCTCCTTCCATGCTGAAGCCCTAACCCGCAAAGTGATGTTATTTGGAGCTGGCATCTTTGGAAGGTAATTAGAGTTAGATGAGGTCATGAGAGTCAGGCCCTCATGATGGGATTGGTGGCCTTATTAAAACAGAGATAGCTCTCTCTCTTTCTCTCCACTTGCACAAACCAAGGAAAAGCCATGTGAGGACAGAGCAAGTAGGTGGTTGTCTGCAAGCCAGAAAGAGAGTCCTCACCTGGAACCCAATCTGCTGTACCTTGATCTTGAACTTCCCAATCCTTTAGAACTCTGAATAATTAAAGTCTGTGGCTTAAGCCATTCAGTCTATGGCATTTTGTATGGGAGCCCAGCAGACTGGAGCAGATAGAGCCCCTGGACCTGGGAGGGCTCTGGCCGTGGACCAGACAGTTCTCCGCACTGCTGGAGGAAGACTTCATGGAGGATGCAGGCTTTGGATAGCTTCTTGAATGAACACAGGGAGCCTCTTACAAGCTGTCACGGCCTCCTATTGTCTCGGCAAAGTGCCCTTCTGAGCCTGCAGTTTCTTTCGAGCCTCTTGTCCTAGCTGTTGTGTTCATGATGGATGATATTCCCATGTCAGGGAGTATATTCCCTGGGGATACTCAGGTTTTGACATAGTCTAAAAAAAACCTGGGAGAAAGTAAAGCACTGTAACAATTCCTAAATGCCGCCTTACCAATAATATAGCGGTCCTAATTATTCACTTGGATCGGGGCATGCTCAGAATGGGTTGTGAGTTACGCAGTCACCACTGCACTGCCATGCCACCCTCGCTTCCATCAAGGATACCTATCACATTCAGGTCACTGTGATGGGGTTTTAGGGAAGATCCTGTTTGTTTATTCCAGTTTCCAAAACATACCTAATCCACAAATTTTAGTATTTTCATCGCCTGTAGTAACAAATCACCTTCAACTGACTGAGACATTCTAAGGTAGGGAACCAAGGCTTCCTTTTAGTACTGCCTCCTTCTGCATCTGCTTTAAAACGTCATGCTCTTGAAGGATAGCACATCCGTAACTCCCTAGCCACTTCTCTACCTGATGTTGGAGTGGCGTCAGGGGTGTGTGGCCGGGGACGGTCAGGGGTATGGGGTAAGGCTTCTGGAAAGGGGATGGATGGTACAGAGAAGGGGTTGAGGGCTCTCAAGCCTCACATTATACTTTGGGTCCCAGAACGAAGCTCAAAGGCCAGCATAGGGCCATGGTGATTCTGTGTCATATGTGATAGTCACCACTTTTCCTTCCCTGTGTATCATCAGGCCTTATCATCCTTTGATAATCTATTGGCTCTAGGACACCCATCTTCTGAAGAGACGTTGGCGCCTGGCACACACTTGGCCTCTCTTTTGGTGTCCGGGTCCTGGTTGATCTCTGGCAAAGGGTGAGTGGTTTGGTGATGGGAGGAAACTGAGAGCTTGGGGTTGGATGGACCTGGGCTTGAGTTCCACTTCTGTCACTTATTAGTTATGTAGTCTTGGGAAAGTTATTTCACTTCACTGAGCCTCGGTTTCTTTATAAGTAAATGGAGTTTATAATAAAAATTTTCACCTTATACAATTGTTATATTCAAACCAACATAATGCTTAACATAGGTCTTGGCACATAATGAGACTCTTGATAAATGTGAGCTATTATTTTTCCTGTATGTTTGCTTATTTTTCTGATATGTTGAAGACCGGGTATAAAAAGCTTTTAGTTGCCACTGATCATTTGCTCTTCAGCTTGGGATGAGGCTTAATGCTAGGACAAAACCTAAAATGGGTGGGCAGAGCCTAGTAAGCGTCCGTCAGGGGAGGCTCTCCTTTACTGAGTCACCTCCAGATGCACAGAGCACCTGGGAGCACTGGGCTTCACTGAGGAGTCCTGAACAGGCAGGAGTAAAGCAGAAGTTCAATCCTGGGAAGGGCTGTTGGAGTCCAAAGCACAAATTCTAGAAAGGTGGAGTCTGGGTGGTCTCCCCAGAGCAGTACTGTGGTGGGAGAAAGGAAATGTGGGAGTATCAGGCTATACGGAGAGGGGTATAGGCATCCTACACATCACTGGTTGCTGACATATAGCCTGACAGCCATCTCTCCTGGACGATGAACTGCTCATGGTTGAGGGCAGTGCTGTGGGAAACTGTACCTAAAGTCTGGAATGGGCTGGCCTGAGGCTCTGATTTTAACAAGCAATGGGCAGTGAGTTCGGCATTTGGAGGCTTGTCACTAATCATAGGACCTTCACTAGACCAAGGTGCCTCTCTGGGTTTTGGTTTCCTCACCTGTGAGATAAGAGGATCGATGTTCCCCGAGATTCTTTCCATTGCTGCCTTTCTGTGCCTGGGAGATGGTGAAGGAGGAGAAAATGGTTCGGTTTCGGTAGGTTGCCTTTTTTGCATCTCACTGTGTATCCCCCCTGCCGCTCTCCCCCTGACCCCGGGGACCTGATGGACTAGGACTCCAAAATTGATGGCCATCTCGGTCACTAGCACTGGTTACTGTGAAAAGTTTCTCTTCAACTGCCTCTCTCTGCCCATTCACAAGGATGAGTTTTCCATTTTTCCTTACTTTTCCTTCATGACAATGGTGCCATTAGGTCATTCATTCATTCATTCATTCACTCACTCATTCATTTATTGGTTCATTCACTAGGTACCAGGCACAGTGCTAAAGGCACAGGATACATTGAGAGAGCAATGGGCATAGTTTTGTTCTTGTGGGGTGAGCATGATGTCAGAAGAGACCAATCTGGTGACAGGTGTAATGGGAAAGGAGAGGCTCTGTGTGGGGTGGGGGCAGGGAGAATTGATGGGGAAGGGGGCAGTAAGATCTCTTTGAAGATGGGACATTTGAGCTGAGACTTAAATGGTGAGTAGAAATGTGACGAGCAGGAGGGGCACAGGAGGAGCGATGTCATGTCCAAGAGGGCGAAGATTCTTGACTCTTGTTTGCTGACCCTTGTATCCCAGTGCCTTACATGGTAGGCAATCAAGAACAGTTGTTGAATGAAAGAATAAACGGAGCAACACGGTGGTGTGAAAGAAGCTGAAAGAAGGTGAGTGTCCCTGCAGTGCTGTCACTCAGAAGCTCAAAGAAGTTAAGAGTAGAAGTTGGGGCCAGGTAGGTGGGAGGCTCACCTAGTTTGGATTCCCTGAGAAGCAGATGCTGAGAGAGGGTTTGGGTGTAGGTGGTCTTTATTTGGGGAGCACAAGTGAGGGAATGGAGAACTGAGAAGAAAAGGGAAAAGCCGGTAAATAAAGGGGTATCCATGAGTCGGGTCACCACTGTGGGCCTGTGAATTTCCTGGGGACCTTGGAGGAGTCTTGTGGAACCTGCCTTAGTATTGTCCTGCTAAGGGGTGGGAGTGGTTATTTATCAATGAGTCTTCCTGTCATTTATCAATGAGGAGCGTCCCTTGGGCATTAAATCCCAAACACTGCCTGCTGCCCTACTCAGTGGCATCAAGAGATGCAGGAGTAGGGCACACAGAGGACCACTGAGGCCCTCGGCCAACCCCACATATGCGTTGAAGCTATACCTGCCCTCCGCCGATGTCCTGGGTGGGGCCCAGAAGCTGCACCTCCATCAGTCCGGGCATGTGGGCCCACCTGGGAAGGGCCTGTGTGACTCTGGGCCAGGCGGCCATCTTCAGCTGAGGCGATTGCTGTCAGTGTCCACCACAGTTATTAAGTGTGGGGTACGGCTGCAGGTGCTGGGACAGTAGCAGTAGATGAGAAAGGCCATAACAAGGGAGAGGCAATAACAAGCAAATATATATAATGTCCAGCAGTGAGAAGTGCAAAGCAGAAAACAAACAGGGTTAGCTGAGTGATGGCTAGACCAGGAGGAGGAGGGTCGGGATGGAGGGGAGGCAAATGTGGGAGAGGAAAGCTACCTGACCCTGACAGTTGACAGGCAGGACAGCCCCTTCCTGGAGTTGCCAGCTCCCGTCTCTCTGCCTCTGTGCATGGGGTAGGGGCACCAACCCCTCCCATGAGAAATTTGCCCTGGGACCCTCTGCTTTCTTGTCTGTGGGCAACCTGGGGTTTTAGGAGTCGGGTGATGGGGTTGGCACGTAGACTGGCTGGTGCTGCTGCCTTCCACCCGGAACAGCTGGCACAGCCTCAGGCCTGATCATTATTAACCCAGGGAGGGAGGTGGATTGGCAGAATGCAGCCTGGGCCCCAGCCAGGCCTGTGTGTATGCGGGCGTCTGTCCCCACGCTTGTCCTTGGCCCACCTTACCTGGGCAGGTGCCTGCAGGGGGCCAATCGCCTGCCTCCTATTGGAGGCCAGGGATGAGGGAGGACCCCCAGCCTACCCAGCTCTACCTGCTGCCCTCCCCCGACCCAGGCCCTTGTGTTTGCAGAGGAAGGTCGAGAGGCGCAGCCAGCCGCCAGGGTGGGGGGGAGTCCGGGCGCCAGTGTCTGCGCGGTCACGGATCATTAAGGCTGCGCTGGCGGGTGCAGTCTCGGGCTGGGCAAGGGCGGCCAGTCTGCCGGCCGGCCGAGGGGCGGCAGGAGGCTGGGGTGGGGGGTGCTCAGGGTGAGGGTGGGGGCGAGTCCTCTCACACAGCGTCCCCAGGCTGTGACCTGCGTCGCAGCTCCTGGAAGGCAGGGGAGGGCGCTGTCCCCGGGGTGTGCAGCTGGAACCCGGAGGGCGTCAGGGGCCGAGAGTGGAACCCAGCCGAGGGCTCAGACCTCCCGCGGGTTTCCCCTCGGAAGCCACCACACTGCCTCCACCCCACACCCCCAATTGGCAACCAGCCCCTCTATTTCGGACACGTCGGGTCGGTTCCCCGGTGACTGCAGAAATGAAGCCGTTGGGTGACTGGGTGAAGGCTTTTGGAAGACCCAGCACTTGCTCACATTAGCAAATAAAAACAGTATTGGCTCGTAAAATAAATGGAGGGAAGACAAAGAACGTTTTTAACTTTTGGTGCAGGTGTCTGCGGTGGTGGGGGGCTGTTTTGCTGCTGCCCCAAGCAGCCCTGGGGTCAGGGCTTCCTCCTGCTCTTTTCCCTTCTCTGGCTTCCTTGGGGCTGGGCTGGCAGAGGCCCCTGGGACTTTTTAGGGTTGCAGCACTTACCAAATAAAAGTACCAGTTAAATTTGAATTTCAGATAAAGGAACTTTCTGTATGTGTAAGTATGTCTCATTCATTATTTGAAACATGCTTATACTAAAATTATTCATTATCTGAAATTTGACAAATTTATAAAAGTATAAGTATATCCCAAATAATACATGGGATATACTTATACTAAAAAGATATCTGAAAGTTACCTGAAATTCAAATTTAATTGTAATCCTGGATTTTATCTGGCAGTCCTACTTGAGAGCCACACCTCCTTTGTCCAGGAAACAAGGAAGGATGGGTAGAGCCCTCAGACCTTTTGTGCCCTACCCTACCTCACTCCCAGCATTGTGAGAGCTCCCTGACCCGCTTCTGAGTCCAGGGTCTGGCTCAGAAGTGGGCGTGGGTATTGAATTAGGAACCAGAAGATCTGGGCTCTCAGTCCCTGTCCCTGAGGGCTGTCTGGGTAGGTGAGGGTTAAGTGAAATAAAATCTGTCCCCCCAAAAGCATAATCCATGGAAGGGAGCAGCTGTGGTCTGGCTCCAGCTGAGTATTATCCCACGGTAAAGTGAGGTCAGATCCTACAATTTGTCAAAACAATCTAGATAGCCAGACTTTTACACAAAAATATGATTTAAAACTATTGGCCACCAATGAATATTTTTCTTTAAACATTTTAAACACTGTGTAGTCCTAACAAATGAAACCTAACAGTTGTGCCAGATACTACTCTAAGAGCTTCCTGTGTGTTAATTTGTCCAACCACCCTAGGAGACTGATATTATTTTGAGCCCCAACCTACAAATGAACAAATGGAGGCACAGAGAGACTAAGAACGGATGCCATATTTGGTCCGAAGGCAGCCAGGTTGTTGTCTTGGAAGAGCGTTCCTTTCTGGGCCGGCTGGCACTAGTTACACGGAGCTGTGCGGTGGCTAAAAGCATAAGCTTAGGAGTGAGAGAGATGTGGGTTCAAGGCCCCGCTCTTCATTCTGTCATCGGCTGTGCCGTGCCGTGCCATGCTTCGTCTGATAGTGGGCTCTCCAAGCTGCTTGCCCATTTCCATGGTGTAAATGCTCCCACCGCGGCTGATCTGAAGCACCAAGGTTCTGGATGCTCTGTTAGCGAGAGAGGCGCACAATTGTCTCTGTTGCACTACTGCTGCTGTGTGACCATAGACAAGCCGATGCATATTTGCAGCCCTTTTGCCTGTGACATTGAAATCAGAATGCCCACCTTTCAGGGTGAGAAGTGAAGAAATGATGTGAGCAGTGTGCTTGCACTGAGCCTAGCTCTCAGTAACAGCAACTATTGTTACTGTGATTATTTCCCAGTGCGAATCCTCTCATTTGTCAAAGGCTTTGGGTTCATGCTCGCACACGTAGTAGGTGCTTAGCAAATGTCAATGAATCTTTTTCCCTATGCTCTTCACTTACAAAAATCCTTCTTCTTCAAGCCCAGGCCTGTTCTACGTCTTCTATGATGCCCTCCTGCCTTACATTGCACCGGTTAGGTGGGGAGGTCTCTGATGCAGGAGATGGGGGCCCAGGGCAAGGGCGCCCCCTTGTGGCAAAGAGCTGCAGAAACCTCTAGGGGGCAGAAGGCTGGCCTGGTTGCAGATGCTAAGACAGGTGTGAGGTCTTAGGAAATCTTGGACCTTCTCTGCCCCTGAATTTCTCTGCCTGTAGAATCACGGTGGTAGTACTTTTTCTGTTCCTATAGCTGAGGGACAGATAAGTGCCCCCTGAAAGGAAAATGCTTTGAAAATGAATTCATCACATTTTTAAGCACCAACCCCTCCCGCCTCTGTGTGCTTTCAGTTTTGTCATCTGTAGAATGGGAATAATAACTGTTGCGATCTCGTAGGGTCTTTGTGAGGATTAAATGAGTTAATTAAATTAAGTTAGAATGGACCCTATATATATTAAACCTTACATATGCTAGCGATTCTTAGAAATAAAAAATAATATTATAAATAATATTGAGGGGTGATAAACTGTCAGGTCCCCTTTCAGGAGTCTCACGGTTTCTTTTGAGTGGATTATGCTGGTGTTTCTTCATTGCTGGATGCTCAGAACCCAAAGCCATTGGGGACCTGAATTTACTTGTCCCCACTCCCCATGCAGAACCCTGTGGGCATGCACACCTCACACACTTTGGCCCCCAAAGTGCACTGGAAACCTGTCTGTGCCTGTGAATGCAACACGGAGATCCTGCCATCCTAACTCTCCCTTTTAGCCAGCAACAGGTTTTTAAAAATGTTTTTATTTATTTTTAAAAGACAGAGAGAGATAGCGTGAGTAGGGGAGGATCAGCGAGAGAGGGAGATACAGAATCCAAAGACAGCCTCCAGGCTCTGAGCTAACTGTTAGCATAGAGCCCGATGTGGGGCTCAAACCTACGAACCATGAGATCAGGACCTGAGCCAAAGTCAGACGCTTAACCGAATGAGCCACCCAGGTGCCCCAACAACAGTTTTTTTAAAATTTTCTTTTCCTTTATTCCTTCCTTCCTTCCTTCCTTCCTTCCTTCCTTCCCTTTCTTCCCTCCCTCCCTCCCTCCCTTCCTTCCTTCCTTCTTTTGAGAAAGTGCACACATGTGAGTTGGGGAGGGGCAGAGAGAGGAGAGGGAGAGAGGGAATCCCAAGCAGGCTTCACACAGTCAATGTGGAGCCCAACCTGGGGCTCGAACCCATGAACCATGAGATCATGATCTGAGCCGAAATCAAGAGTTGGACATTTAACTGACTGAGCCACCCAGGTGTCCCTAGTCAAAAGTAAACTTTTAAGCCCAAAGGAGGTCCAACGCCTAGGCTGGACTGGTTCTGATCTCAGAGGGGACAATATAGTTATCATAAAGTCAGGACTGGAGTCAGATAACATGAATTTAGGGTCTGGCCCTGCCAGACTTTGCCTGAGGGCTCTTGGGCAAATTACTCAGTCACCCTGTGAAATGGAGGGATTGATCCCTGAACATTCTCTCCATCTCTAGAACACTGTGTTCCTTGGTCTTCTACCTCTCTTGGCCGTGGAGGTGGGTAGGGGTGGAGGAAGCAGGAGATGTTGGGACTCTATTTTTGGCTCCTGCTCACCCTGGATGCCGGCATCAGACTGGAGTGAATCTGTAAGGGATAGATTGTTGAGTAATAGGGAGGACCTTGGCCCATTTATGAGGAGCAGAGTAATGGTGGGTGAGAGCTCATGATAAGAGAAGGGGAGGTGGTAGTAGAAGTGGAAGAACCTTCTGGTGCATAACTATGGTGCCCCTGCAGGTCATCCGTTCCCTTGTTGTTTGCTCTACATCCCTTCCTTTGGGATGTCACTCCCCAGTGCCTGTTAACCACGGAGCCCTGCCAGCCCCTGACCTGCAGAGGGGTTATGACCCAAGATGGGGAAAGTGCATCATCTTCAAGGACCAACATGGATGGTGAAGAAGAGAGGGGCGGACTCCTTTCTCTGGCGTCACTGCCTGTGTGACTGATGGACCATCTTTGTGCCACGTGGAGAGAGCCTGCCTGAAAATGGAGCAAACTCGAGAGAAGGCAAAGTAGAAGCAGAAGGTCCTAGTGACATAATTTGAGCTCCTAGATGCAGCCAGGCCAAAAGCCAGGCCCACCCTTGGATTTCCTGTTTATTTGTAGCTATAAATTCCTCCTTTTTATTATTCCAATTTGAGTGGGGTTTCTATTGATGATAGTTGACAGAGTCCTGGAAAATATAATGTCCGGTAAATGTAGTAGCGCTTCAGGATGATATGTTAGATCCTTTCTACTCATAATGGTCCAAGGACCAGCAGCATGGGCATCCCCCAGAGACTGAAATGCAGAATCTCAGGCCCATCTCGGATCTACTGAATCAGTATCTCAGGATTAACAAGATCCCGGGACGTTTATATACACGTGGAAGTTTGAGAAGCATTACCCTAGACCAGTGGTTCTCTGCTCCAGCCACACACTAGAACGTCTCAATACCCTAGTATACTCTAGGCCAATTAAATCGGAATCTCTTGGGGTGGGGGTGGGGCAGACGCTGGTATCAGCAGTTTTGTAAGTTCCCCAGGTGATAACAATTTATGGTCAAGGTTGAGAAAACCTGCCCTGGTGTGATTTGCTTGGTGGGAGCAAAAGACCTCGTGTTTCGTGATTTCGCCTGGAATGGAAGCCTGCTTTCGTGGAGGGTACAGCAAAGGGACTCCTTGGTAGTGATGGGGATCCCTTTGGAATGACATGGGAGCTTCTCTTATTAAGCAGAGGGCCCAGACTGAACTGTACCCCACAGGCACCCCAAGGGGGGTTTACCCGATCTGGGAATACTTTCTTTTTCTATCACCCCAAAATGTCTTCTTTTCCATGAATTCATAACCCAGGACTACACGAAAAGCTCTTTTTAAACTTTCTAAAATCCAAGGTCCTCTGACACAGGGACTTGAACATAAGTACAACTTGAATCCCAAACTGAACCCAAATATTATTTTTTATTTTTTTTAATGTTTTCCATTTATTTTTGAGAGACAGACAGAGAGAGACAGTGCGAGCAGGGGAGGGTCAGAGAGAGAGAGGGAGATACAGAATCTGAAGTAGGCTCCAGGCTCTGAGCTAGCTGTCAGCACAGAGCCCAACATGGGGCTCGAGACCATGAGATCATGACCTGAGCCAAAGCCGGACGCTTAACTGACTGAGCCACCCAAGCGCCCCCCCAAATATTATATTTTTATTGAACCATGAACTACCCCAAAAATATGTTGTGAGTTTTCATTTTCCTTCTTAAAAATCATTGTTGTGGCGAATCAGTTCACTCTGGAACTAATCCAGATGCTTTCTAAAGCCAGTCAACTGGAAGAAAATGGTGATATCAAAATATTCTCTGAATTGAACCTGAGGGAAATCCTTTGCATTGGAGACTCTGCTCTGACTGGTTGCTGTGGGAATTTGGCCCTGTGGCCTCATCTTTTCAGTGACTAGTTGGATGCTGTGTTCTCCTGCCTTTCCATACCTGAGTGAGGACCTTGCCAGGACCTGAGGGGCACCTGTGACCAATTATGGATAGATCCAGGTGGCATCATTAGGATGTTAGCAGGTGGCAGTGGTCAGTGTGCTTAGAAAAACACGGAAGATGGAGGTATCCTCTTCAGGAGGAGGAGGAGAAGGATGGGCAGGGAGTTTCTGGGGCTGCTTTGTGTTTATTTTTTTATGTTCTTAATTGCTGGCAAAGAACTGTTTCCTGCATGGGGCTCTG
>PISW01013161.1:0-27763 GCA_004023785.1 Mungos mungo
TCACCTGATGCCCATCCTTGCAGGGGTTCTAGAGGCCCTGGGATTCAGTGCAATCTACAGACGTTCAGGTAACATACTGATGTGTCTGGGGATGCTCAAGATACGGGTATATGAAGTACAAGAATAGACCCCACTTTTAGATAAAAATCAGAAGGAGCTCAGAGCATCAAGAATTATGTGTAGGGGCACCTGGGTGGCTGAGCCAGTTGAACATCCAACTTCAGCTCAGGTGGTGATCTCACAGTTTTTGTTTCGAGCCCCACATTGAACTCACTTCTGTGAGCACAGAGCTCACTTCCGATCCTTTTTCCCCTTCTCTTTTGCCTCCCTTACATTCTCTCTCTCTCTCTCTCTCTTTTTCTCTCTCTCAAAAATAAATAAACATTAAAAAATTGTTATTGGGTGGTTCAATCACTCCTACTACAGCTCAGATCATGATCTCATGGTTCACGAGTTCGAGTCCCATGTCAGGCTATGTGCTGACAGTTCAGAGTCTGGAACCTGCTTTGGATTCCGTGTCTCCCTCTCTCTGCCCCTCCCCAGCTTGCACATTGTCTCTCTATCGCTCAAAAAAATTAATAAACTTTAAAATAATTTTAAAAAGCATTGTTATTATGTAAACTTAGCACACTTCTATGCAACAGCAGGCAAGGGCCAGAATATAACAGTTAAAAGGGTATTTGACAAAGTCTTATTATATCCTTCTAGATAAAATGATTAAAATATGCTTCAATAATCTATTTTAAAGCAGATTTAAAGCAAAAACAAAATGTGCTCAATAAAGGTTTTCAATATGGAAATAGGTTCACAGTGATATACAGTTAACATGTAACACTTCATAATTCTTTTTATAACTTACATTTGAGAATTAAGATTCAAAATATTCTTGGTGGGTTGGTGTGACATGTAAAAATCAGTAATAACAATTAGCAGATCTAAATACATATATCTTCATTTTAGTTTTTAAAAAATAAGAGTTCAATAAGTATGGAAATTTTGTAAACAGTTCACAGGAATCAGGTCTTGGGAAATCAGAAAAATAAAAAACTACAATTATAAATAATTTTGGAAACTGTAGTGATCTTTGAGTAAGTAATGTCACTGAATTGTATCCTTAAAACAGCTAAATTGGTTAACTTTATATCTTATACATATTTTGCTACAATAAAGAAAAGACTGTAGGGAAGCCGCATATATTTTGCATATTACAAACAGATTTGATTCTTGAAAAGCAAATGAGAGCTAACATACTGGTATGAACAAATATTGTGTCATATATTATTAATTTAGGAATATCATGTCTAACTCTAAAGCACAAATAGCACTGAAAGTTCTAAAATACAACATCATTTGAGAAAGACTTAAGGAAACCATTTGTGATTATCCTACTGGAAATACTGCTGTTGTGCAAATAAATGGAGTCTTGTCACATAGAAAGAACAGACATTCTCCATTCTGTTCCACAGGTGAAACAGACCTAATAAGTGGAATTCATCTCTTTCTTCATTCCATGCTAGGTCTACTAGAAGAACCTGCAGGTCATTTCTTTATACAATGATACACTAATAAACTAAATAATGGGCAGATGAAGTCTAAATACTACTGGATGCCTGAGAGAAGATAATCTAAGAAGAGACCCGCCCATGGATCACTGACATGTGAATTATCTGGCTTTGGCCTATTAAGGAAATTCATTAATCAGGTAAAGGATGCTTGATCCAACACAAGGGCATATTAGTCTTCCTTAGTTTAATTGTGGGGTCCTGTCTAACCTCACTGATTTTCTTTTGGGTTTTGATGACAGATAACAAGAAATTCTTCTAATCTTTACTCTTTCTTTCTGATTTTTTCTAGAACCTTTCGGAGAGCAGCCATAACTTCCTTATTCCTCAAGCTGTAGATCAAGGGGTTTAACATAGGTGCCACCAAAGCATAGAATAGAGCAACCATCTTCTCCTTGTCCTCTGAGGAGGCCGACCCTGGCCCCAGGTAGGTGAAGATGGTAGCCCCAAAGCACATGCACACCACAGTGAGGTGGGAGGCACACGTCCCAAAGGCTTTGCTACGTCCCTGAGCAGAACGAATATTCAGAACGGCAGCAACTATACGAACATAGGAGAACAGAACCAGGAAACAGGGAAGCATGATCACCAGAAATCCCGAGATGGCCACCATGACCTTGTTGAAGGAGATGTCCACACAGGCTAGCCGTAGCACTGCTAGGGTCTCACAGCCAAAGTGATTAATAACGTTGTGACACAGGGGAAGTCGGAACGTAATGATCGTTTCCATCAGTGAATTGGTGAAACCAGCCCCCAAGCAGCCAGCAGCCAGCCCCAGACACAGCCGCCCATGCATGATGACTGTGTAGCGCAGTGGGTGGCACACCGCCACATAGCGGTCATAGGCCATGGCTCCCAGCAGGAAGAACTCAGACCCACCCAGTGCCAGAACGATGTAGAGCTGGAACACACAGCTGTAGAATGGGATGGACTTCCGGGCTGAGAGGAGGTGGGCCAGCATTTGAGGGACAAAGCTGACTGAATAACAAAGGTCCACAAAGGATAAAACACTAAGGAAGAAGTACATGGGGTTATGAAGCCTGCTGTCCAGTCCGATCAGAAGAAGAATGAGAACATTTCCCACAAGAGTCACCAAGTACATGGTCAGGACCAGGACAAAGAGGAAGACTTCTGTCTTCCAGTCACTGGACACCCCCAGCAGAATGAACTCATTCACCCATGTCAGGGTTTTATTTTCCTGACCCATGAGTTTCTGAGGATCAAACTCTCAAGATGTTGAAAAAACAAACCATGAAACCTCAGGATTAGAAAGCAGCTTTTAGATCATATGGAGAGCCTCCCCATCTGAACTTAAAGTTCTTCTAGAACATCTCAGCCAAATCATTATCCACTCTCTGCTTGAACACATCCACATGAGGAGCACAATGGGACCCAGCTGTGCAGATAGAAATCAAGGAGAAAAGAAGTTACATTCTTGGAATTCAATTTATTGGAACATAATTTTGTCTCCCAAACATCTGCTCATAGATGGGGGAAGGAAATTAATGAAGTCTTTAGACTTAAAATCCTATTCTATTTAGTAGCTATTATAGACAGTTCATGTCTTTTTGGTGAGAAATTTTTTGGTTCATATGAAAGGTATTTTTCTGAATTGAATTCTTTATCATAAATAAGTAGGTCACAATCAAGAATGACATTTTTCCAGAATGTTCAAATTAACAGGTCGTTCAGCCTCCTGGTTAAAAACCAATAGCTTACATTATTTTTTAGTGTCCCTTTGCTTGAAATGTCTGTTGCACCATACCTACTCATTCATTAGCTTCTTTTCATTGTGCCATATTTTACACTGAGATAAAAAAAATATATTGTCATTACTCTGGTTAGAAAATTTCCTAGTCATGAAAGCCATGATAAATGGGCACCTGGATGGCTCAGTTGGTTAAGTCTCCGATTTCAGCTCAGTTCTTGACCTCACAGTTCATGGGTTAGAGTCCTGCCTCGAACTCTATGCTGACGGCTCAGCCTGGAGTCTGCTTCCGATTCTGTGCCTTCCTATCTCTCTCTGAACCTCCCCTGCTCACACTGCCTCTTTCTCTCAAAAATTAATAAAACAAAAAAATTAAGAAATATGGACTGGTATGTTTACTGTACTTTCCTATCCTTATGTAAATGTATTTTTAGCATCCCAATACTTTTTAGAGATTCACCAATAGCTATGAAGACCATACTTTACACAGCTCTCTCTCTCTGACATGTGCACATCTGCACTTTTAGAAGAGAATTACACCCCTCTCTCTTTCTACACATGCATATATGTATTTATACATTTCAAGAATTGCTGAAAAAGTAAATGTTGATGAAATTAATCATTATTTCATGCTTACTGCTTTGAGGTATTATTTCAGAAAATAAACAAAATAAATATCACACTTCATAAAACCTGAAACATACCAAGTGTGATGACTTGTTTCCAAGACACATTTCTATGGTAACCTGTCCTTTAAAGCAGCTCCAGTGATCTGAACCACATTGTACGTCAGACTGACTGCAGATCATCTTTCCTCAGTCCTGTCTGCCCAGGGTCGGAGGTGACCCTGAGGCAGCCACTCTTCCAGGCACCTCAGAGGTACGCACCTGCACGTAGGCAGTGTGACCGTGAAGGGACTGGGTAGTGCTAGATCCACTTACACTGTCTTCCCTTTTACAACCAGGACTTAAATGTCCTTTTAAAAAAATCAAACAATTTCAAAACAAGTAGTGTTTTCCAAACTGTCTCCAAACACACCCAAAAGGAGGGCATATTATGCTTGCTCAGTAACATAGTCAGACAAATGCATTTCTGAGTGACACATAATTTGCATGAGTGATTTTGCTCCTTTTCTGTAAAATACATTTGATACACTTAAAAAGTGATGTGTTAGGGCACCTGTGTGGCTCAGCCGGTTGAGGTTCCGACTTCGACTTACCTCATGATCTCGTGGTTGGTGGGTATGAGTCCCATGTCGATCTCCCTTGTGCTCAGCTGCTCTCAGTGCAGGGCCCCCTTCAGATCCTGTTTCCCTCTCTCTCTAGCCCTTTCCCACTCTCGCTCTATCAAACTAAACATTTTTTAAATTAAAAATAAATAAAAAGTGATGTGTAAAACTCAGAGTAAATCTTGTAAAATTATTTCAGATGACTTAGCCAAGTCAACTGCCCTGTGAATCACTAAGTTCTACAAAATCTTCTCAACCTCATCTATTCATTTGGGGGCAGACTGTGGTAGGAAAACAGGCTCCTGAAACGCTCCTGTTCATCTCGATGCAAAATCCACCGGGGCGAAGACTGGTGAGAGAAGAAAGAAAAATAACAATTTGTCTGTATCGAGTTGATTGAAACAAACATTGTATTTATTTATTTCATACTCTATACCAAATTATACTAAATACTCCATGCATCTAATAAGTAATATAATACAATACAATAAAACATAATATAATATAATACAACATTTAACATAATACAACATAATATAATAATCATCACAACAATACTCTGAAATATGGCCCATTATTGGCAGGTGGCAAAGAGGGCGAAAGGACTAGCATGGGGGGGGATCAGTGGGTAAACGGGGTCACCGGATAACCTGGGGCACATCCCTTGTCTCCTGTGCCCACCATGGCCCCATGTGCAGCATGGCAAACAGTGCCCGTTGAAAGGCTGTGGCGTCACCTAACATAAAACCAGAAGACATATCAGGAGGACTCAGATCCTTCTGCCTTTGGTCCTCCCACCTCAGAGTCACGGCGAAGCTGAGGAGGTGCCTCCCACTTACCCGTCATGGTGCAGTCCATCCTCCAGGTCACATGCACAACAGGACAAGGAGAAACAAAGCAGATCTCCCTCATTCAGAAACTCTCTTGTAGTACGGGCTTAGCTGGCCTCTTTCACAAACTCAGAAAGATGATCATGCTTCTACTTCGTGTCTGACGTGCAGATGACAGCAAGAGGGGTCCATGGCAGGGAGCCATTCCTTTCTCCCTTAAGAAAAATGAAGGGCTATGATTACAGACACTAATGGAAACAAAAATGATCTAATTTCACAAAAGGTTAAAGGCCCAACAAAGCGGCCTGGGCTGCGGGGATGAGTCTGGATTCGTTGGGGAGATTTGTCCCTTCTGAACTGCCTCCCATGGGGAAGTTGGACTCTATTATCTTTAGTGGTGAGTCCTCATGAGTAATGCCAACATATTCCCTCTCTGTTTGAGTAGTTACGATCACGCTAACATACAAGATGGGCTACATTTCCAGGCCACTTGATAATCACTCCAAAGGCAGAGGTAAAATGTTGAATGGCTGGCAGCTTAGTTAAACCCAGATAATTACATGGGTGGATAAAAGATCCAGTTCTTTTCACTGAAAGGAATGCTTTCTGGAGCGCCCCCTGGGGGTCCCACACACAAACACTCTCACTCATGCCCTAGCTCTTCACCAAGTTCTTTCCCACCTGCTTAGTTGTACACTCACAACACAAAACCACAGCTCTGGGATGTACTGATACTGATCTGTGCACTGTAAAGTGGTTCACTTTATGTGACATGAATTATGTCCCAATTTTAAAATCTTCAGTAAGTGTCTTTTATTAAATGTCTTTAAAAAAAAATCAAAACTAGCCCAGATTTAAATAAACAAGTAGTAAATTGATAAGTATCTGAAAGAGAACATTACAAAAAGTTAAACAGAAGAGGAGAATATATTGAGATGTAAGTAATAATAAACAAATGAGCAAATTGGGAGATAAACTCACTATGGAAAAAAGGAAAAAGTCAGAGAGAGAATTAATGGTTAGAAAAGAAATAGAAACCAGAAAGGAAGAAAAAGAAAAAGAGTGCAATGAAGAAGCCAAGGAAATAGAAATTACACAAAAAGGAAGAAATGGAAACAATAAAAATGGGAGAAAAGTTTTATAGATGCCATGTTCTCAACATTTAATCAATGTACACATTGCTAACGCTATCCAATATTTTATATATGAAGGGATTCTGATATTTTATTTATCTTCGTATTCAATCGCAGCATGTTATTTTTAGTCCCTTATTACTTATTTTTTTAGTTCCTCTCTGGAGGGAAATTTTCCAGAATTTGGTTCTATCATGGTAGAAATTCTGCTCAAAATAGGTTTATGTCGGAAACTGATAAACTCCCAGAAAATATGAACAGTGAGATCTTTCAGGACAACCCTCCCACCACACACACACACACACACACACACACACACACACACATCTTCAGGACAAATATTTCCTCAGTTACATTACCAAAAACCCCTAAATTCCCCACCAAGAAAATAGCAGATTCAGAAAAAAACATGTATAAGGTACATGTATTTGCATTACTGAATCACAAATCACACACGCTTTAGTTTCTCTTCTTCAGCCACTTTACCATCATCTGCTCTGTAAAGGGGCGCAGACACTTTCCCAGAGTCCTCTCTGCATTACCACAGCACATTGCACATACTCAAAACCCCGATGCCTTTCCTCTGGGCTTTCAAATACTTGTGAAAGGAAAGGGATGTGGGAGAAAGAACAGAAGGGGCAGTAAAGTGCATAGAGAGCCAACAGGAAGAGAGGGCCAGCAGGGATCTCAACAGAAGTTAGGACTCCTGGGTAGGGCAGCCTCCTGCACGCTCCCCCTCCCTCTCTCCTCTGCCCAGCTCCCATCTATCTAGCCCTGCTCCGTGTGACAGTTTTCTCTTCCCTGACCCAGAGTACAGAGAGAATGAACTTCAAGCTACAACCAGGCATGGTGAGTAGCCCGCAAACTCTTTACTGCAAGTGGAATCGCTGCTGTCATCATTTACCAACAAGGCTCGGCCTCTTTGGGACATTTTCAAGCAGCGCCAACATTTGATTTGCATTTTGAAAGCCCCTTCCACTGGAACAAAGCTTTATGGGAAAGAACATATTCTCCTAAAAACTTAGCACAGCAGTTTTCATATCTGTAAAATCAAGATAATGGCATAACCTTTGCCTTTCCAGGGAGGATAGACACATAGTTATCCAGGAATAACGAAAATAACGAAAATGCATTACTTAATTAATAAGCAAATGAGACACGCTTGAACATGTAAACATGAAAGCAACTGTATTAACAACAAGCAGCACCTAAGCAGCCGAATCAGCATGCGGGTGTGGACAGCGGGTCCTGGCAAAGCTGTATTAGGTTCCTGGCCAGTCCCAGATGGGCGGGTACAGGAAGCATTTCAGACAAGGATGTTACCCTAAAGAGTTGTTCCCCAAATGGACATCCTGTAACGTGAGGATAGAGCTCATCTGTGCAGGAGTCCTCTTTCTACTGACATCAGTGAAGAAAAGGACCAGCAGCATCACTTAGCATCTGCGCTCCAATTCAGGAGTCAGGGACACAAAACAGAGATGAACACCAATGCCATATCATGAGCAGGCTCTGGCCACCACAGCTGGGGGACTCTTAGATTACTTGAATACTTGGCTTCCTAGTCCGAGCAACCGGGACATATTTCCCAGGACAAATCTCCAGGAGAGGATAACTAGGTCAGGCCACCAGGTCTTTAGGCTTGAAGAACACAGGGGAGAATACGGGTGACAGGAACTGGCTTTCAGAACTCATGTTGCTAAATGAGCATTCAAAAGACCCTGACAAGGGCTGACTCACCTCTGGAGAGTGGAGGAGGTCACCCCGTGCCTTGGAAAAATGGCAAGGCTGGGCAAGTTGCGGAATTTGAAGCAAGTGCAATTGGAACCAGTTAACTTTCTCTAACTTTAGTGACAAAGTCTCAAGGGGCCAATTATGCTTTGTTTATTAGATTTCTTGCCTTTTCCCTTCCCCTCCGGTCACTTCTGCACCAAACACCTGAACCCATAGTTCAACTTGGCAAATCAAAGTTTTGTTTCCTTGTCCCCGGGGCATAGAAAGGAACTCTCCAAACTCTAATTTCTCAAGGGGATGGGGTGTGTCTGAGTCCTCACTGCCACCAGCCTTGCATGGTGGAAATGGTTACTACACTTGGTGAACATGAAGAGCTGATTACACCTCAAAGCCCTCATTCCAGATCACCCATCTCCACATTCTTTAGAGCAACAGATCCCAACCAGGAAACTCAGGAAGCCAGTGGGATGCCCTGTATTTCATTGTCTGCTCTGAGCATGTGCAGGGAGGCTTCCAGACCCCAGTGTCTAGGAAGACCCTCTGGTGGGGCTACTTCCTAGGTCTGGAATTCTCCCACCACATCCTGTAAGCTTCTGAAAATGTGTGCCTTTTCCATTAAGGAAGATAATCTTTGCCACCTTAGTTTTTACTTAGAGATTTTCAGTAATCAAGATCTTTAATAAAAGTACAGCCATATGTGAGGAAAATCTCCGGTGAGGATGTTCAGCTCTGTGTAGTGAAATGTACAGAAGCCCTGAGTATTCCCTTCTCCAAGAGGGAGGGCTATCTCCACTCATGGGTCTTGTGTCTGTGAGAGGGACCAGGCTGTCCTCCCTCTGCCCGGCTACCTGGCCTTGCTCCAGGAATGGGCTTGGGATTCATTCTCCCCAGCTGACTCTGGGAGCTTTCACAAGAGCATCGTCTCCAGGCCAGTGGTCCAAGAGCCACGTCCTAAGCACAGGAGGCTGCCTGCAGGGTGCCACGTGAGGGCTGGAGTTGGAAGTGTAGGAGAGCCAATGAGCTCCGGACCTCAAAAAGACAAGAGAAGAGAGAAAAAAAAAATTTCTCTCTAGCTTCCCAAATGTTGCTGGCATTTCTCTTAAAAGACTTGTTTTCTTATGTATTGTCCCCTTTACTTTGTGGATTTATTATCTTGTTTCCTAGCCTTTTACCATTATTGAGTACATTTTTAGGAGGGAACAAAAAGAAACTCACTTATGAAATGCACATAACTTCCTTTCCTTTAGCTATTTGGAGTCATTTTTTCTGATACGTCTTAGCAAAGATGTTATTCCTTTGTCCTGCTATAGAGCCATTGGCCCCAACATCATTTATTTAGTGGTACATATTTTCCTATGTTAATTTGACATTATACATCGATGATATATTAAATTCCTATATGGAAAAGTGTCTTTGGGGGTTGTCGTTTGATTCATGCCTTTTTCTACACCAATACCACAGTTTTCATTGTCCTTATTTTTATAATCTACTAAGCAGGTGCTCCCTCACTTTATTACACTTTTTTGGGTCCAAAACTTAGTAAAAATTAAATGTCTTCAATCCACAGCAAACATTATACCTAATGGAAAATCATTATGTATTTTCTTTTGGATCAGGAACCAGGAGAATACCTGTTGTTGTAACTTCTGTTTAACCTGACATTAGGGCCCTGGACAATGACACGGTAAAGAATAGTTTAAGAAAACCAAGATGATAAGGAAAATGATAACTATTTACAAATGATACTCTTTACCTAGAAAAAAATCTTTCATCAATGAAATTTAAGAAGAAAGAACTACATACCAGACCACCTCATGGAAATCAATAGCATTTCTGTACACCAGTAATAATCAATGAAAGAAATAAAATAAAATGGCATTTATAATAGCAACATATGTTATTAAGTATTTAGGGATTTCTCATCAGAGAGTAGATATGATTTTTATGGAGCGCTTTGCCAAAACTTTCAGTTCTTCCAATATTCATTATCTCCTCTTCCCATTTTATTTTGCTTTTAGTTGTCAATACCTACATATACTACATATTGTTTCTTATATTTCTTGTTTATTTCCATTAAGTAGAATGCAATCTCCATGAAGACTGACACTTTTGTTTTTCACTGTTGTACCTACCATACTTGGATCATGGCCCTACTTACAACATGCATGTAACAAATACCTGTTAAGTGAATGTGGAGAAAATATTAAAACTTTAAATAGCACATTAAAAATGATCACAATAATTCCAAAGACATTTCATTCTTTGGATGAGACCACTTAATATTATAAAGATGTCGGAGGATCCTGGCAAGATGGCAGAGAATTAGGGGCTCTATACATTTTACCCACTCATGTCTATCAATCTAAGAAGGACTGAAGCCACAATACTCTGATCCGCAAGATTCTGGGAGGAAAAGAGACAGAGTCCATTAAGAAGACAGCCTCACTGGTGCATGAGTGCAAACTGGGGAAGATAAAAACTGGCCAGGACCTGGAGGCTTGGAGGGGAGGGACACTTCCTGTCCCCCTCCCCACACAGAGCCTCCCAGAGACAAGGAGAGATGAGGGGAAGAGAAAGGCTGAGACACTCATAGAGATGTGTCTCTAGGAAAGAGAAAAACCTCAGCACAGACACAGAAGGATCCTATCATCCCATCTATAACCACAGGGTGTCGGGAGAGAGATCCTTTCTCTCTAGATGGAGCTCTCTCCTTGGGCTCAGTGCCCCAATCCCAGGCGGTGCCAGGAGAAACTGCTCCCCAACTCCCCCTACTCGATTCCCAGCTAGGAAGCCTCCTGCATGCAGGGGTACATCTCATCTCTGATGGTATCATTAAAGTGTGTGGACTAGGATCTGGAAACAGTGTGGGCTTGGAAAATACAACTTGGCCCACCCATGGCACAGGGAGTTTGGACCCAAAAGAGTGTATTGCAATGCTTGGTTCTAGGAGGGATTGGGGCGCCACCATTCTTCTTCCCACAACCACCAAGGCAGGGCCTCTGGGAGCAGCCTGAGGGACCCTCAGTGGAGGCTGGACCTGCCTACAATAGACAACGCCCATGCACACTGAAGCAGTGCCCTTTTGTTTTTTCAGAGCCAGAGGAAGACCAACATTGATGCCTTGCCATGACTAGATCAATTATTGTTATTCAGATATATTTTCCCTTATCCCATTCTTATCTTTCCCCTCAGCTGGACAGGGAATGTAGGGCTTTGGTTTGCCTAAACAGTCATACTTAATCCATTCTCTTGATGCTACTTTCCTTTTTCCTTCTTTCTGGAATACTCAGACTACATAGATTCTTTGGGTAACATATCTTTATTTTTTCTCCTCACCTCCTACCATATTTTCCTTTCTCCCTCTGAATTAAACCTTTTAGACTCTCTGTGTAGTCAAGGTTCAATTTCACATCCTCCACACCCCTTTCGTTCTCTCTTGTATATGCTCTATGAACAACACTGCCTCCACCCTATTCTTTATTTGTAGCCGGGATTTTTGTTTTTATGCTTTTAGACTGTCCTTTGTTTTTGTACCCCCCACCCTTTTTTCTTTCTTCTTTGGCTTTGCTTGTTTGTTTGATTTGTCTGTACATTTGCGTGTTTTTGTTTCCTGTGTGTTTGTCTGTCTGTTTTCCTTTTTAGGGCTACCTCAAGAAGCAAATCAAAGTACATATGTTGGAGATACCCAAATATTACTGAGTAGGGATATAAAATAACTAAAGGCAAAATGAGAGAAACCAAAAGACACCATTAAAAGAACACTTCCTGAATGGACAGACCCTGGACAGTCAATGAGCCTCCTTTAATAGAGCAATACTCACAGATGCAGAATTCATAACAAGCTTTTAAAACTGACAAGAGAGAACGCTAGTCAAAGTGATGAAACGGAAGAACCCTCCTCTCAAGAAATTCCAGGAAGTCATAGCTACCTAATGGCTTAAAAGAGATAGAAGCAAAATAATGGAGCAAGATTTTAGAATGATTGTCATAAAATTAATTGCTGGACTTGAAAAAAGCATGGAAGACATCAGAGAAACTATTGATACAAAGACTAGGGATAAATATAGCTAAGATGCATTTTAAAAAATGCTCTAAATGAGGTGCATAGTAAAATGGAGGCTGTCACTCCAATAATTGAAGAGGCAGAGAGGACAATAAGTGAATAGAAGACACAATTATAGAAAAAGAGGAAGCCAAGTAAAAGACAGAGAAATTGATCCAGGAGCACGAAAGGACTTTGAGAACTGATTGATACAATCAAACAGAACAATATTCGTAACACATGAATTCCTGAAGAAGAAGAAAGAGAAAAAGGTCCTACAGGGGTACTTGATCAAATTATATCCGAGAACTTCTCCGATTTGGGGAAGGAGTTAGACACTGAAATCCAAGAGAGAACTTCCCTCAGATGTAACTTGAACCGACCTTCAGCACAATAAATTATAGTGAAACTGGCAAAATATAAGGAGAAAGAGAGATTTCTGGATGCAGCTAGTGATAAAAGAGTCCTCACATACAAAGGGAAACGAATCAGAGTGGTTACAGACCTACCTACAAAAACATGGCAGGCCAGAAAGGAATGGCAGGAAATCTTCAATGTGATGAAAAGAAAAAAATACACAGCCAAGAGTCCTTTATCCAGCACGTCTGTCATTGAAAATAGGAGAGATAAAGGTTTTCCCAAATAAACAAAAATTGAAAGAATTCATCACCACCAAACCAACCCTACAAGAAATCCTAAGAGGGACTCAATGAGGGAAATGTTGCAAGTAATACAAGGTACCAGAGATACAACTACAAGTATGAACCCTACCAAAAACACAGTGAATTTAAACTCATATTTTTCAACAATAACATTATATGTAAATGGACTAAATGCGTCAATCCAACGACATAGGGTAGCAGAATGGATTAAAAAAAAAAAAAAAGAACAACTCCATCTATTTGCTGTCTACCAGAGACTCATTTTAGATCTGCAAACACCTTCAGATTGAAAGTAAGAGGATGGAGAAATATATATTATGCGACTGGAAGTCAAAAGAAAGCCAGAGTAGCCATATGTACATCAGACAATCTGGACTTTAAAGTAAAGGCAGTAACAAAAGATGAAGAAGGGCATTGTGTAATTACTGGCCCTCTCCATCAGGAAGATCTAACAATTACAAACATCTACATGCCAAATTTGGGAGCACCCAAATACATAAATTAATCACAAACACAAACAATTTTATTTATAAGAATGTGCTTACTGCAGAGGATTTTAATACTCTTCTTACAGCAATGGATAGATCAACTATACAGAATATCAATAAAGAAACAAGGCACCTGAACAACTCATTGGGACAGATGGATCTGACAGATATATTTAGAACTCTACATCCCAAGGCTAGGGAATTCATTTTCTTCATGAGTGCGCATGGCCCATTCTCCAAGATAGATGACATACTGGGGCATAAAGCAGCTCTCTATAAATATATACGAATTGAGATTGTACCATGCACATTTTCAGATCATAATGCTATGAAAATGAAATCAATCACAGGAAAAAGTCTGGAAACCCTCTGAAAACATGGAGGTTAAAGACCACCCTACTAAAGAAAGGTTGGGCCATTCAAGCAATTAGAGAAAAATTTTAAAAATATATGGAAACAAATGAAAATGAAAATACAATAATCCAAAATCTATGATGCATCAAAGGCAGTCCTAATAGGAAGGTATATTGCAATCCAGGCCTATTTCAAGAAACTAGAAAAAGCAGAAATCAAAATCTAACAGAACACCTAAAGGAACTACAAGGGGAACAGCAAGAGCACCCAAAGCCCAGCTGAAGAAGAGAAATAATAAAGAACAGGGCAGAAATAAATATATAATTTTAAAAAACACATTGAACAGATCAATAAAACCAAGAGTTGGGTTTTTGAAAAAATAAAGGGAATTGATAAACCTCTAGCCAGACTTCTCAAAAAGAAAAGAGAGAGCAATTAAATAGACAAAAATCACCAATGAATGGATATATTATAACCAATCCCTCAGAAATACAAGAAATCATCAGGGAATAGTATGAAAAATTATATGCCAACAAACTGGACAATCTAGAAGAAATGGACAGATTCCTAAACACACATCCACCACCAAAATTCAAATGGGAAGAGATAGGACATCTGAAAAAACCCATAATCAGTGAAGAAATCAAATCAGTTATCAAAAATCTCCAACAAGTAAGAGCCCAGGGCCAGATGGCATCCCTGGTATTCTACTAGACATTTAAATCAGAGTTAACACCCATTCTTTCAAGCTATTCAAAAAATAGAAATACAAGGAAAACTTCCTGACACATCCTATGAAGCCAGCATCACTTTGGATCCCAAACCAGACAGAGACCCCCCAAAACAGAAAATTATAGGCCAATATCCTTCCTGAATACAGATGCAAAAATACTCAACAAGATACTAGCAAATTGAATCCAACAGCATAAAAAGAATTATCTACCATGATTAAGTGGGAACCATTCCTGGGTTACAGGGCAGGTTCAATATTCGTAAACCCATCAATGTGATACATCACGTTAACAAAGAAAAGATAAAAGCCATATGAGCCTGTCGATAGATGCATAAAAAGCATTCGACAAAATATAGCATCCTTTCTTAATAAAAACCCTCAAGAAAGTCAGGATAGAAGGAAATTACTTAAACATATTAAGAGCCATTTAAGAAAAGCCCACAGCTTATATCATCCTCAATGGGGAAAACTGAGAGCTCTCCCCCTGAGGTCAGGAACACGACAAGGGTGTCCACTCTCACCACTGCTGTTTAACATAGTGCTGGAAGTCCTACCATCAGCAATCAGATAACAATAGGGAGGAAAAAGACATCAGAATTAGCATAGATGAAGTCAAACTTTCACTTTTCACAGATGACATCATACATGGAAAACCTGGCAGACTCCACCAGAAGCCTACTAGAACTGAATGAATTCAGCAAAGATGCAGGGTAAAAAATCAATGAACAGAAATCGGTTGCATTTTTATTCACCAATAATGAAGCAACAAAAAGAGAAATCAAGAAACTCATCCCATTCACAATTGCATGAAAAAACATAAAGCACCTAGGAATAAACCTAACTAAAGATGTAAAAGACCTGTATAGTGAAAACTATAGAAAGCTTAAGAAAAAGTTTGAAGAAGACACAAAGAAATGGAATAACATACCGTGTTCATGACCAGAAGAATAAACATTGTTAAAATATCATTATTACCCAAAGCAATCTACACATTCAAGGCAATCCCAATCAAAATTGCACAAGCATTCTTCTCAAAGGTAGAACAAACTATCCTAAAATTCGTACAAAACTACAAAAAAAAAAACCCAAATATACAAAGTAATATTGAAGAAGAAAACCAAAACTGGAGGCATCACAATCACAGACTTTAGCCTCACTACAAAGCTGTCATCATCAAAACAGTAGGGTATTGGCATAAAAACAAATACATAGACCAGTGGAGTAGAGAACCCAGAACTGTACCCAAAAAGTATGGCCAATTAATCTTTGACAAAGCAGGAAAGAGCATCCAATGGAAAAAAGACTGCTTCTTTAGCAGGTGGTGCTGGGAGAGCTGGACAGCAACATGCAGAAGAATGAAACTAGACCTCTTTTTACACCATTCACAAACATAAACTCAAAATGGCTGAAGGACCTGAATGTGAGACAGGAAACCATCAAAACCCTAAAGGAGAGAGCAAGAAACAGCCTCCTTGACCACAACCATTGCAATTTCCTACTCAACACATCCCCAAAGGTGAGGGAATCAAGAGCAAAAATAAACTATTGGGACCTCATCAAGATAAAAGGCTTCTGCACTGCAAAGGAAACAATCAAGAAAACTAATAGGCAACCAACGGAACGGGAAAAGATAGCTGCAAATGACATATCAGATTAAGGGCTAGTATCCAAAATCTACAAAAAACTCACCAAACTCCACACCCAAAAAATGAATAATTCAGAGAAGATATTGGCAGGAGACATGAATAGACACTTCTCCAAAGAGGACATCCAGATGGCCAACAGACACATGAAACGATGCTCAGCATCACTCATCATCAGGGAAATGCAAATCAAAATCACACTGAGATACCACCTCATGCCAGTCAGAGTGGCTAAAATGAACAAATCAGGAGACTATAGATGCTGGCAAGGATGTGGAGAAACGAGCACAATCCTACACTGCTGGTGGGAATGTAAACAGGTACAGCCGCTCTGGAAAACAGTGCTGACCCAGCAATAGCACTGTGAGGGATTTACCCAAGAGATACAGAAGTGCTGATGCACAGGGGCACACGTACCCCAATGTTCATAGCAGCACTTTCAACAATAGCCAAATCACTGAAAGAGCCTAAATGGTTATCAACTGATGAATGGATTAAGAAGATGTGGTTTATCTACATGGCAATGGAGTACTACATGGCAATGAGAAAGATTAAATCTGGGCCATTCATAACAAAGTGGACGGACCTCAAGAGTGTCATGCTAAGTGAAAGAAGTCAGGTAGAGAAGGACAGATACCATGTGTTTTCACTCAAAGGACTAACAGGAGAAACCTAACAGGGGACCATGGGGAGGGGAAGGAGGAAAAAGAGTTAAGGAGAGGGAGGGAAGCAAATCATGAATACTGAAAACAAACTGAGGGCTGAAGGGGGAGGGAAAAAGGGGAAGGGAGTGATGGTCATGGAGGAGGGCACTTGTGGGGAAGAGTACTAGTGTTATATGGAAACCAACTTGACAAAGGACTATATAAAATAAATATCAAAGAATTTTTCGGTGGTGTAGGTAATACTCCCTACAAAGTATTTTACACAGATTACTAAAATCTTCAAAATAATTACACATATTGAATTTTATTCCTTCTCTTTATGATTGAGGAAGCCGGTGGTCAGAGATATTAAACATATTTATCAAAATCACAGTGCTGGTGAGGGGTGTGTCATGATGTGAGCTGTGGCTGTCCTCCTTCTGAGACTTTTCCTTGTCCACACTGCATTTCCTCGGGGCATATGCTGGAGAATTAAGAAAGGGAAAGGAGAACATGAACTCTAAAATGACTGCTAACCCAGCAGATCCCAACATAATAACTGAGGCTTTTTTCTTTTTTACTATATGTATAATAGGGCAGTAATAAATACACAGTCAAAATGGGGACTAATGTGAAACGTCAGTCTTCAAAACTGTGCTTGTCTTCATCTACCTTATCAGCAAATCTGGAAAAATGGGCATGTCAATCATTTCCTACTTGTTTGAAATGTCATTCTTCGGGCTCCCAAAAGGAAGGAGCAATTCCTTGACCCTTCAACACTTCTCACCAAATTTTCCCAACAGTCTTCTCAGGGCGCTCATTACCTCCTTGTTCCTCAGGCTGTAGATTAAGGGATTCAGCATTGGGGTGAATGGGGTGACCATCTTCTCTTCCTCTGCCAAGGAGCCAGAAGTGGGTCTCAAGTATGTGAAGATGGCCATTCCAAAGCACATGGAAACCATGGTGAGGTGGGAAGCACAGGTCTCAAACGCTTTGCAGCGTCCTTGGGCAGAGCGGATATGCAGAATAGGAGAACACAACCAGGAAACAGGGAAGCATGATCACCAGAATTCCTGAGATGGCCACCATGACCTTGTTGAAGAAGATGTCCACACAGGTCACCCTCAGCAGAGCCAACATCTCACAGGCAAATTGATTAAGAACATTTTGGCACAAAGGTCTCTGGAAGATAATTGTCTGCATCAATGAATTCATGAAGCCAGCCCCCAAGCAGCCAGAACACAGTCATGTTCTTGCTTTAAATGTCTTGCAAAGTAATGATCTTTTCAATGGGAGTATTGTCTTTCTAGACCTGGGCAAACAGAAACATTTTACTAGAACCCAACCATTGTTGCTTGTAAATGTGATTCTGGTCCTTTTTTGTATATAAATAATTTATTGTCAAGTTGGCTAACATAGAGTGCATACAGTGTGCTCTTGGTTTAGGGGGCAGATTCCTATGATTCACTGCTTACGTACAACACAAAGTGCTCATCCCAACAAGTGTTGTCCTCAATACCAATCACCCATTTTCTGCCTTCCCTTACACCCCACTTCAATAGTCAGTTTGTTCTCTGTATTTGAGAGTCTCCTACGGTTTGCCTCTCTCACTGTTTATAACTACGTTTCTCCCTTCCCTTCCTGCAAGGTCTTCTGTTAAGTTTCTTAAGTTCCACATATGAATGAAAACATATGATAGCTTTCTCTGACTTATTTCCATTACCATAATGCCCCCAGTTCCATCCAGGCTGCTGCAAATCCCAGGATTTCATGCTTTCTCATTGCCAACTAGTATTCCATGGTACACACAAATCACATCTTTATACATTCATCAGTTGATGGACATTTAGGTACTTTCCACAATTGGGCTATTGATGCAAGTGCTTCTATAAACATTTGGGTACATGTGCCCCTATGCATCAGGACCCCTATATCCTTTGGATACATTCCTAGTAGTGCTATTGCTGGGTCATAAGGTCATTCTGTTTTTTAATTTTTTGAGGAACCTCCACACTGTTTTCCAGAGTGACCGCACCCATTTACATTCCCACCAACAGTGCAAGAGGGTTCACTTTTTTAAACATACTTGCCAATATCTGTTGTTTACTGGGTAGTTACTTTTTCCTAGTCTGACCAGTGTGAAGTGGTGTCTCAGTGTGGGTGTGATTTGTATTTTCCTGATGAGGAGTGACATTGAGCATCTTTTCATGTGTCTGTTGGCCTTCTGGATGTCTTCTTTGGAAAAGTGTCTATTCGTGTCTTCTGCTTATTACTTAACTGAATTATTTATTTTTCAAGTGTTGAGTTTGGTAAGTTCTTTATAGATTTTGGATACTAACCCTTTATCAGATATGTCATTTGCAAATACCTTTTCCCATTCTTTCAGTTGCCTTTTAATTTTGCTCTTTGTTTCCTTTGCAGTACAGAAGCTTTTTATCTTGATGTGGTCCCAATAGTTCATTTTTGCTTTCAATTTGCTTGCCTTTGGAGATGTGAAGCAAGAAACTCCTGGAGCTGAGGTCAAAGAGGTTGTTGCTGTTTTTTTCTGTGAGGTTTTGATGGTTTCCTACCTCACATTTAGGTCTTTCATCCATTTTGAGTTTATTTTTATGTATGGTGTGAGCAAGTGGTCTAGTTTCATTCTCCTGCATGTTGCTGGCCACTTCTCCCAGCACCATTTGCTACAAAGAGACGTTTTTCCACTGGAGATTCTTTTCCTACTTTATCAAAGATTAGTTGGCCACACATTTGTGGGTCCAATTCTGGGATCTCTATTTTGTACCATTGGTCTAATCTCTGTTTTTGTGGCAATACCATACTGTCTTGATGATTACAGATGTGAGCAATAATTTTTGAAGAAGTTCCCACGGACTAATTCCTGCCTCCACAAATGACTCTGGGCAAGTTAGCACAGTGGAGAGAAGGGGGTTATTCTTGAAAGCCACTCCTAAAAGCCAACCAGTTTGAATAGCATTAACTAAACTATAAATTGGACTCACTATGAATGACATTAAAATGTATCCCACTAAATCCTAACTAAATATCCTATACTAATTTGATTAGGACCTGTCCCTCACCACCAACTACATGTCTGGAACCTTCGAATGTGTCCTTATTTGGAAATAGGATCTCTGCAGAGGTAATTGTTAAAAATCTTGAGATGAGGGGCACCTGGGAGATTCAGTCAGTTAAGCATTCAAATTCAGCTCAGGTCATGATATATGGTTTGTGGGTTCAAGCCTGGCATCAGGCTCTGTGCTTGCATCTCAGAGCCTGAAGCATGTTTTGGATTCTGTGCTTCCATCTTTCTTTGTGCCACCACTGCTCACACTCTTTCTCTCTCTCTCTTTCAAATATAAATAAACATTAAGAAAATATTTTCAATCTTAACATGATATCATCCTGAGTTTAGAGTGAGCCCTTGTCTAAACCTGAAAGCCCGGTCCGGGCATCTATATCAAATTGTCTAAAACCCAACGCCCGGTCCCGGGAATGGCGTGCCCGTTCCCTAACCCGCGGCCCCGGAGCAGCTGTGGAACGCTAAACCGCTTGTTATAGTTGTTCCCCACGGGAGACTTAAATCGCGGGTCCCGGAAGTCTCAAATCCGGCCGTCCATCCGTAATTTACCCCCGGCTGTGGCAGCAGGGGACTCGCCAGGCCCCGGCGCGCCTTTGAGGCTCTGGGCGTGCCTCCGGTCTGGGCGAACGCAACGCCTCCATCCGGCCCCGACCGCGGCTGGCTGGCTGCCGGCTGGGCAGAAAAACTACTCGGGTATTTCTCCCGAAGGAGGGAGAAAGGTGCAGAGGGAGACACAACAAACAAGAACACAACTCACGGTTTCTGATCAGGCGAAGAGAGAGCGTTTATTCGAAAAGCTGTATTATATAGGCTTTTCAGGGCGGGGAGAACAAGGTAGCTGACTACGTCAGACACCAGGTAAACAGTGTCAAATGCATATCAAAAAGCGCCCCGACATTGCCTTCAGCAATCTTGGGGGATGGAGAATTAACACTGAATACTGTTTTGATCTTTAGTGTACCCTGGCCCTTCTGCGTTTGTCCCACTGGGACAGATGCCACCAAAGTTATTTTGGCAATCTCTAGCCTCCAGATGCAAATCTTGTTTACTGGCTCACTCAGCAGAGTGAATATCCTTGCCTTGAGACAGACAGAAACACGGCGGTCCCTGACAAGCCCTAAATTCAAAAACTGGTATGTTTGTAAGAAGAAGAGAAGACACAAAGAGCCACATGGAGGAGATGCCCTTTTGATGACAGAGGTAAACAGAGATGATTTATACTGGCATATCCACGCAACACTTGGGGCTTCCGGAACCTGGAAGATGTAAGGGAGGGTTATTTCCTAGAGTAGTCATAGAAAACATGGTTCTACTGACATCTTGATTTTGAACTTCTAGGCTCCAGAATAGTAAGACAATAAATTTCTGTAGTTTGTAGCCACCAAGGTTTTGGTACTTTGTTACAGAAGGCTTAGGAAAAGACTATAGTACCTCAATCCAATTTGTCCCTCGCTGTTTCCCGAAAATTCTTACAGCCATTTGAGCACCTGCCAATAGGGTAATGTGACAGAGGGAAAATAAGAATGGAAAATGACATCAGCTCAACCAATTGCAGTTAAAATTCTTAATTTTGAAAAATCTCACTAAGTAAATATTTTACCAAAAATCCCCACATAACTCTGAACACAGAGCTCATGCAAGTAAGGGAGCTCTGGTGCTTAAACTTCTTTAGCTTTATGGTAAATCCACTTCTGGATGTAGGAGAGGAAGTCAACCACCAATTCAATGTCCTTGTAATGACCTCAGGGTATGTGTAAGGAATGATCCTATAAGTGAGTTTGAAATCCACACCAAGAATGAGCTGAACTGAGATGAAGTGGGGGACGAGGTTGGTAATGGATGATGAAAAATGTGATAGAGTTAATGTAATAGAGGTCAGAGTGCGGACAGAAATTTACTGGAGTTATACTAGATAGTGTGAACCGGAAGAAAAAGAAATAGGGATGAAAGGTCAGACAGTGGGGTGCTCACTGGAGGTGTGAGTGGGAGTGCAATTTTTGGCAATGGAAAAAACTAGGGTTCAAGCACATCAGAGGGTGGCTGGTCATCAGTTAGGGAACCAAAACACTGGGAGGAGAAAGGAAGTCACCTGAGAGGCCAGGATGCTGAATGAACCGCATACATATTGAAATGTTCACATATGTGGTGGAATTAGTGGCAAACCAGTGAAAAATGAGGAGACTGAGTGGTAAACGAAGGGGAAAAAAGATGGAGTGATGATGTTATAGTCTGACAGCATGTGCTTCAGAGGAGCTTGTGTCATTTAGGTAAAAGTAAAGAACACTGGTCTGGAAGTGGCAGAGGATCAAGAGAGACACTCTTCACCCTTCTACCCAATATTAGAAAAGAAAAATGGAGTCTGTATTTAGAGAGCCAAGGGGGATCAGAGTTCTCAGGGAACAGTCAGGTTGAAGTTCAAGCAAGAAAAAGAAAAACACATTCACAAAAGACATTTGGAATATAGAGAATTCTGCTGATAATGGAGCACAAGTCTCAGGGGACAACAGGGAAGATGTGGTGTCAGAAGCGGTCGGTATTCTGGTGAGACATGTAGGCCAGTTTGGCATAAATGCCCAGGTGATGGATGTCTTGTGAAGCATGGATTTCCTGCAGAGCCTCAGATGAGCAGGGAGGAGAGGCATGAAGGATGTGTTTGGGTCTGCCTCTTCAGGGAAACCAGTTAATCAGAGTTGATTAAAGTCTCCTTCTTGACACCGGGCTCTTCTCAGTCCTTCCTCTCCTTGGGGGCAGCACCTTCATTCTGTACTCACCACCCTGGTCTTTACTACTTCACTCTCAACACATAGAAATTACAGCTTTGGAAACTTAATTTTGCATGTAGAAGGTTCTGGCTTGTTGCCTGTTCTATCACAACTTCACCTTCATGGCCCTGGTTTTATTTTTAAGCCATTTTTTGTGGCCTGAAGGTGCTTCATGGTTTTTGTTGTCATTGTAATTGTTATAGTATTTTTAAATGTTTATTTACTTTTAAGAGAGAAAGCAAGAATGTGCATGTGCAAGTCAGGGAGGGACAGAAAGAGGGAAAGAGAGAGAGAATTCCAAACATGCCCCTTGCTGCCAGCACAGAGCTTGATGCAGGGCTGGATCTCACAAACCATGAGATCATGAGCTGAAACAAATTGAGAGTCAGACGCTTAACCGACTGAGCCACCAGGGCCCCCATGTTATAGTCTTAATGCAAAACAAATGGGTAATAATTTTGAGTTCATGCATACATAAATCTGTATTTCTGTCACTATTTAAAAATGAATGATGTCAAAAGAATTAGACAACAAGCCACAAGCTAAGAGAAAATTGCTGCAAAAGACACATCTGATGAAGAACTATTACCCAAAATGTACAAGGAGTGCTTAAAAATCAAGTTACAAAACCAACAACTCAATTTAAAAATGGGCCAAAGACCCTCACAGATACCTCACTAAAGAAAATCCACAAGTGGAAAATAAGCTTCTGAAGAGATTCTTTGCAACAGATGTCATCAGAGATATGCAAATTGAAACAACGAGATATCACTACACCCCTATCTGGCCCAAATCCAGAATACAGACACCACCAAACGTGAGTGTGGATGTGGAGAAACAGAAATCCTCATTCACTGCTGGTGCAAATGCAACATGGTGCAGCTACTTTGGAAGACAGTTGGGAGACTTTTAACAAAGGTAAATATTCTTCTTTTAAATTTTTTGTTTTTAGGGTTTGTTTATTTTTGAGAGACAAAGAGACAGAGAACAAGTTGGAAAGGGACAGAGAGAGGAAGACACAAAAGTAAAGAACACTGCTCTGGAAGTGGCAGAGGATCATGAGAGACACTCTTCACCCTTCTACCCAATATTAGAAAAGAAAAATGGAGTCTGTATTTGAGAAAGCCAAGGGGGATCAGAGTCAGATCCAGCACAGAGCCGGACGCAGGGCTTGAACCCACAAACTGCGAGACAACCGACTGAGCCACCCAGGTAACCCCCAAAGGTAAATATTCTTACTATAAAATTTACTAGTCATACTTCTTGGTATTTACCCAAAGGAGTCAAAAACTTATGTCCACATAAAAACCTGCACACAAATGTTTATAGAAGCTTTATTCATAATTGTCAAAATATGAAAGCAACCAAGATATTCTTTAGTAGGTGAATGGATAAACTGGTACATGCATTATTCAGTTTCAAATTATTATTTGGAATGTTTAGAATATTATTCACTTCCAAAAGGAAGTAAAAATACAGGAAAAACATAACTATATTTTACTAAGTGAGAGAAGACAATCTGGAAAAGCCACATACTGTATGATTCCAAATACAGTAAAGCTGTGGCCTGCATGCATAATTTGTTCTGGAAATATCTTAAAACCCAAAGACCTTCTATATCAAAGTGAATTTCAAGAACCATTGGCTCAGTTGTGATCATGTGACATTCTGTGTCACAAACTACTCATTACAAGACAGTGTTCTTTCTGTTTATCAAGTTAAAATTTATCAGAAATGTTTGCTCATCTAGCAGATTACTCACAGAACAAGTTACTGGCAGTCTAAGGTTTTACTGTGTATGACATTTTAGGAAAGACAAAACTATGGAGACAGTTCAAAAAACACTGGTTGTCAGGCATTGAGGGAAGAGAGGGATGAAAAACGGGAGCACAGAGGATTCCTAAATCAGTGAAACTACTCTGTGTAATACCGAAATAGTGGACACATGTCATCCTAAATTTGCCCAAACCCATATAATGCACAACACCAAGAGTGGACTCTCATGGAAACTACGGATTTGGGATACGGATATGTCAATGCAGGTTCTTAACAAATGCATATCAAATGCGCCATTCTGGTGCTTGTGTTGATACTGAAACAGGTTATGTATGTGAGGGTACAGGAAAAATGTGGGGAATCTGTCTTCTGCTCAAAATTACTGTGAACCTAAAACTGCTCTAAATAATAAAGCTTATTGAAAAAATTGTGAATAACACCTCAATGAAGTACAGAATTTTTCTTTACTAACATTTGCTCTCAAGATTCTACAAATAGATATTACTCCATCATCTTCTATCATCTAACATTGCAAAGACTAATTCCAGCCAACCAGACTTCTAATCTGGCCCCCAGGATTCCCACCTCTGGGTGGCCATGCCCTATAAAGTCCTCTCCCCTTGTCTATGAATGTGATGCGATTTCACTCATGTGATAATGTTTCACGACATAGAAAAGGGGATTTTGAAGATGTCTCTACTCATTTGAATTTTATCTACTCAAAACAAAGATTATTTTGGGTGAGCCTAACTAAATCAGGGGCACCTTTTTAAGGTGTCTACGTTTTCCTGGGATTCAGAGATTCAAAACACCAGAGAATCTTCTGTAGCTCTTTTACGAAGCCAGCTGCCATGCTGTGACAGGACAGACACGTGTAGCAAGACCTTGAAGGTGGCCTCCCAGAGCTTATTATAAAGGGTCACCAGCTAATGACAATATCCCTCAGTTAGTCAGCTGCAAGAAAACGAATTCTTCCAACAAGTGAGCTTGGAAAAGGACCCTGAATCTCAGACGAGATCATAGCTCCAGCAGACACCTTCATCTGAGCTGAGACCTGACAGACAACGTGTTTCATTTAAGCTGCGCCTGGACTTCCGACCAACAGAAACTGTGAGATAATAAATGTGTGTGGTTTTCAGCTGCTAAATTTGTTGTAATTTGTTACATAGTGATAGAAAATACACTAGCTTGGGGAACCTGGGTGGCTAGTCAGTTGAGTGTCTGATTTTCAGCTCAGGTCATGATCTCACAGTGCGTGGGTTCTAGCCCCACATCCGGCTCTGTGCTGACAGCTCAGAGCCTGGAGCCTGCTTCAGATTCTGTCTCTCCCTCTCTCTCTGCTCCTCCCCTGCTTGCTCTCAGTCTCTCTCTCAAAATAAAGACATTAAAATTTTTTTAATTAAAAAGAAAAAAGAAAATGCAATAGCTTAACAGTTTCTAAGTGATAATAGTTAACGATGGGAAAACTAAGCAAGGTATGACTTAAAATGCTAAACACAAAGCAAAGATTTTGAGTAGTTAGTGATCTTTTAAGTAAAAGACCTAAAGAAAAACCGGCCTACCATGAGAGAAAATGACCTGATATTAATGCACAGATAAAAGAGGTGAGACAAAATGGTAAGCTAATCTTTTCATCGAATAAAATGACCTTTGTATAATAAACAGGAAAAAGAAGCAGCACAAGAAAATGATTCCTTTCTATGATGCACAAAAGAATAAACTAACTCTTTTAAATGAATTTCATTCATCCAGATCCTGAATTTTATGCCAAGGTTCTAGGAAACTAGTATATTCTGTCTCATAGCCCCTTATCATAACCTATAGAGTATATTTAAAATTTTCCAAATTATCAGGAGGATGGATTTGAAAACACAGTCATATCAGCATGGCAGAATTATAGGATTAATTATCAAGCATTGTTTGTGAACATTTAGTAGCCTGTCATTAGCACTCAATAGGAAAAAACTCAAGTTCATTAAGCACAAATGTCATACTTTCATTGCTTTCTATATTGATAGTTTGGTAGGTTGATAAAAAGGTGTTGTTGTTTTTGTTTTGTTTTGCTTTTATACAATGCAGTATATAGGTAGTTTTGGTTAGCCCAGAGCTGGTAGGCTGATAGATCAGAGTGTGGGGTCAGCATTTGTTCTGGCCGTAACTGTGTCCCACCAGAATTCATATGTTACAATCTCACACGTAGTACCTTAGAATCTGACAATATTTAGAGATAAAGCCTTTAAAAATGTAACTAAGGCAGGCCCTAACACACCGTGACTTGTGGGGAAGAGCACTGGGTTTGTATGGAAATCAATTTGACAATAAAATATTTTTTTAAAAAGAGAGAAGATTAGGGGGCACTGGGTGGCTCAGTTGGTTAGGCATCTGACTTCGGCTCAGGTCATGGTCTCCCCCATGTCAGGCTCTGTGTCCAGCTTGGAGCCTGGAGCCTGCTCTAGGAACTGTGTCTTCCTCTCTCTCTGCCCCTCCTTCCCTCATTCTCTGTCCCTCTCTCCTTCAAAGATAAATATTTTTTTTTTACAAAAGAGAGAAGATTAGGACACAGACATGCACAGGCAGAGGAAATACCATGAGAGGGCACAATAAGAAGACAGGCATCTGCAAGCCAAAGAGAGAGGCCGCCAAGGAAACAACGCTGTCAATGCCTTGATCTTGGACCTCCAGCCTCTAAAAATGCAGCAAAATAGATTTGTGTTGTTTCAGCCACCCAGTCTGTGGCACTTTGTTAGCGTAGCCCTAGCAAACTAACACAGCACCTGGTGCTTACTAGATGTCTTCAGAGAAGGCTGGACAGACCAGTCTGTGAGCATCAAAGAATGTCAGAGGCACACTGCTGCCATGGAAAGTTCTGTGCCACAGAAACAGACACCTAGACTTAGCCTTTGATTTTCCCTTGGAAAACAATCTCACTGTAATTGACTTACTCTGTGCTAATGTCACATCCAATCATTCCAGGCGATGGCGGGCCACCTGTCAGTCTTTCCCTCCCACCTTTCCCCTCTCCCTTAACCACCCTCAGTAAATGTATGGAGCTCTAGCATGAAACATGGAACTCTATTCACTGGGGATCTCACAGCTGTGCTTTGAAGAACACGCTTTGAGAAACTGAAGATACTTGATACTCAAAGATGAGTCCAGAGGCATAGGCATTGGTTGTGATATGGGAGGTCGTTTTTGACTTCACCTGATGCCCATCCTTGCAGGGGTTCTAGAGGCCCTGGGATTCAGTGCAATCTACAGACGTTCAGGTAACATACTGATGTGTCTGGGGATGCTCAAGATACGGGTATATGAAGTACAAGAATAGACCCCACTTTTAGATAAAAATCAGAAGGAGCTCAGAGCATCAAGAATTATGTGTAGGGGCACC
>PISW01013162.1:0-27757 GCA_004023785.1 Mungos mungo
CTCAGTTGGTTAAGCCTCCGACTTCGGCCTAGGTCAGATCTCACATTCGTGGGTTCGAGTCCCGCATCAGTCTCTGTGCTGACAGCTAGCTCAGAGCCTGGAGCCTGCTTCCAGTTCTGTGTCTCCTTCTCTCTCTGCCCCTCCCCCTTTCATGCTCTGTCTCTCTCTGTATCAAAAATAAATAAAACATTAAAAAAAAAAAGAAAATTTTCTCCTTGCTGTGCAAAATTGCAGTACCCAAAATTTCTCTGGAAACTTTTCTGCCTGAAATAAATGGGAAGGATGAAAGTTAACATGAAATTTGAGGATATTTCAGTAATACATATACTCTCTGGACTTGGTTTTCTTATATTAAGAAAAGACTTGCAAGTACTCTAGCATTTGGCCAGGGCACTTGAACATTTACTTTTATCATCTGAGAACATAATGAGTTCACATTTTTTGTCTTAATAGGAAGATTAGATGTCAAAGCAACACAGCTTATATTACTCACAGTAGACTATTCTAGGCCAAAATAGTGTATCGAGAAGGTTCCATCATATTGTTGTTAAGTTCATAAGACTACCCTCTAGAACCATAGGATTCAATGACAATAAAAGTAAAAAAATAACAAAACATCTGAACACTTAACCCCAAACTATACCACTTGTCTCTCATAAACTCCCCTACAACCCACATACGAATGTGTATATATGCATGTCTAAACTTTCTCTTAGAGAAATATTTAAGCCCAAATAATCTTAAAATGTATATACACACATATATATATGAGAAATTGGGATCAATAGTCCATCTGTCTTAATATTTATAACTATATAAAGTCTTGTGTAAGTACAAATAGCAAATTTATAAAAAAAATTATGTCTTTATTTTATTTTGAGAGACAAAGAGTGAACAGGGCAGGAGCAGAGAGAGAGAGACAGACAGACATACAGACAGACACACAGAATCTGAAACAAGCTCCAGGCTCTGAGCTGTCAGCACAGAGCCCAACACAAGGCTCGAACCCACAGACTGTGAGATCATGAACTGAGCCAAAGTCAGAGCTTAATCGACTGAGCCGCCCAGGCAACCCCAAATAGCAAATTTATAATCAAGAAAAAGGGAAGCTTTACAAATGATCATGAATAGTTTTTTATTACTCTTATTAAAACAAGAAAAGAAGCTGCTGATTTAGTTCTTGTCCTATCAGAAGAGAAACTGTAAGAATCTGATTAGTCACATATTTGGGCAGTTTGTAGCTCTTCAAATTTTAACAGTTTAAACAATCATGTGGGACTCAGAAATGAAAGTGCTCCTATAGTTTAAGTAGTGTGTAATGAATCCCTTTCCTGCAAGAATTTCAATGTATTCTAATCTTAAATTATATACAAATAAAGTGCTTAGTTGCCTCTAGAAAGCCCAGATGACTTTCAGGCACCAAGTAACCTTGTGGTGAATAAAAATAACTAAACCTAATACAAACATTTATTACAAGGGAAATGGACTTGTTAAACCATCAAATTGACAGTCACTCTGTAAATGATCCACAAACTGATAAACCTAATGTGGTATATCAAAGAAGAAATAAATGCTGTCAACTCACTCACTGCTCCCCCTGAAAGCTTGACAACAGACTAATTTAAGTATTACATTTTCATTCCACATTCCACAGGAGGAAAATAACTGGCTTAAGAGGAAATGCCCACAGACTTAATAATAAACAATAAGCATTACTGAGTATCGTTATTACCACCTTTGTTTAACTCCCTAAAAATGTGATGAATCAAAATAAAACACTGAGCTGGATGTTGTTGCTAGAGACATTTATCCTTTACAACAAAACATTTTATATGCTGAACAAAAATCACTGAGATAAAAGAATCTTTATTAACCATGTTCTTCTTGCCACTAATAACCTACAGACTGCCAGTTTTAACATACATCAATGAATGGTCTTTGAAAGAAAAAACTAATGAGTACTTATTCCATGTTAATGTTTGATCTTTGTAGAAATGATAAATGAATAAAATCAAATAAATATCAAAGGACTAAACCTTGGTAGAACAACCAAACAGACTATCTTAATAAATCACTCATTTCAAACAACTTTTTAATATGACTTCTTAGATAAAGGAAATGTTTACTGAAAACAGGTTCTGTTATGTACAAATATAAATGTTTATAGAAGAGAGAAGCTCTAAAGTTTTTATCTATATAAATAAGGTGCAACAAATTTTCTTCCTCTTGATTTATCAAGCATTTCAAAATAGAGGCATTGTCACATTTTCATCAATTTGTGTCAAATATTGTTACCATTGTCATAACATAGTCGGTTCTCATCTTTCAAGTGGCCAAAGAAAAATAGCAAATAAATTCTGCCAAACATGTACACTGGCAGGAAATGTGGAAGTAGAGGAGGTGTTTTTCTGGAGCCCATTCCAACTAGGCACTCCTGGCTGAAGGAGAAAGGAGAGGGACTCCACCACGGACTTTTACTGAATTCTTCTTCCTACCAGAAAAGAAAATGGGCACAACTAAGAATATGTTAACACAATCCATATTTTTACATGCTGGTGAGTCTGGCATTTAATGTCTTCTCATTTAGCTAGAGCATAAATTTAATGACAAATTTTGAAGTTACAGTGTACTAATTCTCTAACTTATTTTTTAATGCTTATTTATTTTGAGAAAGAGAGAGTATGAATTGGGAAGGAGCAGAGAGACAGGGACAGAGAGAATCCCAAGTAGGCTCCATGATGACAGCTCACAGATCTTAAGAACCTATAAGATCATGACTGGAGCCTAAATCAAGAGTCAGAGGGTTAATCCAATGAGCCACCCAGGCACCCCTAGTTCTCTAATTTATTAGCAAATTTCATTCTAACCATGATTCTTACATACATTTAAGGTTTGATCATGACCTTTCAGTATGACCTTTCTCAAAAGAACAACAGTCACCAGACAAAGATGGTTTAGTTTGTGATGACTGTTTCTGATAGGGAGAAATGTTAAGTTTAGCTATAGACAAATCAAGAGGTAAAGAACTCTTAATAATAAGTAACTTACCTCTTACATTAAATTAGTTATCCTCCTCTTGCTCAATCCTTAAGAATCATAGTGGAGCTATGTCCTCAGAAATTCAAATGAATTTTTCAAGACAAAGTACTAAATATTAGTTTCTCAGCTATTTTCATTTTTATTTCTTTTTTTATTCATAGTTTATTGTCAAGGTGGTTTCCGTATAAAACCCAGTGCTCTTCCACACAAGTGCCCTCCTCCATGACCGCCTTCCCCCTTTCCCTTCCCCCTCCACCCCCCCAAGTATTCAAGACCAACTCTTGAATACTTGAAGACTCTTCAGTATTCAAGAGTCTCTCATGATTTGCCTTTAGTTTTTATTTCTAAGAAACTACATAACTTTGCTATGGACACACTTTAAATTTAAAAGAATCAGCTTTAGAAAGAAATCAAGCATTTATAATTTGACATCCATTTTTTTTTCCAATGTGTATCTTCTATTTCCTAAAATAAGGAAAAAATCTTCAAATCTTAAATAATTAACATTAAAAAATAGGGGAAATAATGTCACTATAAAAATACTGACTTTATATTTGTCTTTTTCAGTGGGAGTTTTATTCTAAAAAATAAATAAAAAATAGACAAGATACAAGATATTTTAAGGTTTTCCATCCAGCTTTAGAAATATCTATTGAGGTCAATATTAGCAGTTGCATGTGATTAACTTCTACATAAATAGGAAAATAGTCACAAAGTGATTCTTTCCTATACCTCATTTTGTCCATTGTCTTAAAGTACTCAGAGCCATTAATATCTTTCCCTACTTATCCCAAAATAGATCTTAAAATATTTTAACATATTCATACTACAGACGAATTAACAATATTAATTTTCTGTTTTTCCATCAAAGTAATTTTCTTATATTACTTACCTGTAAGATTTACAGTATCAAAGATATTTTGAGAACATAAGATACATTTTGGGGGTGGACTACCTGAAACTGTATCAATATGCACTTGTGTAGGACTTGATCCCTGACCTCAAAGGGTTTACCAGAACACTGAAGATAAAGACCTAGATTTTAAATAAGTAAAACAAAAATACATGCTAATATTAAATGTTCTTAAAATGAAATGTGCCTACTCTAAGGAATCAGAAGAAAGTTTGGAAGAAATAAAATTGACTTTACAGCTAAAGAATGGATTGGGCATGGGGAAGCAAGATAAAACAGGGGTGAGATTGGGGTTGAAGATAATATAAAGTGATTATGTACTAAAAACAACCCCTTCTCACTTAAGAGCAAGATGATCTAGTTATTTACTTTTAGTTAGAAAACACTCCAGAACCAAGAGGATTGAAATCCCCTCTTCTGTGTTCTTCAGCAAAAATAATGAGTTTTAACAAAAGAAACTTACAAGGATTTTAAAAAATTGAACTTAAAGATCTTAAAATTATTTTATTAGAATTTTTTCATTCCATTCTCAGGTTTTAATCTTAGGGATCTAGCCACTAAAACAGTGCAAATATGTCTTCCATATATAGAAGCTAAGGGGAAAAAAAAAAAGAGGCCTACTACTTTGCAAATAACACTCCTCCCTCCACCCCTCCCCCTATCAAATAACTCCTGAGAGAGTTTTTTATTGACCTAGGAAATAGAAAATAGGATATAATGGAATTTACATAAAGGAATTTATAATAAAATTTATTATAATGGAATGATTTGTGTCTTGGGGTCTACTAAGTCTTTATAGAAAACAACAACAAATGCTAAAAGCAAAAATATAGAGGGTCTCTTGTCCATGCCCTATCCTTTTTCACTTAGTTTATTCTTTACAATAAAAATGGATTCCCTGTGCCTTCCTCCCTAATTAACCTTAGCATTAAAATTATTTAACAAAAATGGTCTTTAACAAGGCTAGCGATAAGAACATTCATGCTATTCCTCTCAAAATTTAATTCCCTAAGCAGTTCACAAAACATGAAGAATAAAACCCATAAAGGACATTTATCTTTCAGCAGTGGCATTTTCATACTGAGACTTGTGAATTCTCAGACCTTTCTTCCATTTTAGTTTTCTGCCTCTTCAGGCAGGTCACAACTACAAACCTGATGGGGAAAAATGCAGTACCTCTAATTTGTTGTAGGTCTACCTGTAGTTCACCTTCTTCACATTCTAACTTTTGTCAGACTCCATCTAAAACCAAATCACTATTGGCCAAGGCCATGTCCTCACAAAAATGGCAGAGTGAGATGTGTCCAAATAACATAATTCTGCTTAGCTGTAACAGCTTGCATGACTATGTGAAAGATCAGTCCCATAGCTAGAAGAAATGTCTACCATGAGCTTACAGAAATTGGTTTAACCAAATATATTTCCCTTCATTCTATCATTAATATCTGAAAGCAGATCAATTTTTGTCTATAAAAAATAGTAAACATTTATTTTTTTTTGAATTTTCTAAATAACCATGAACCAGAGGAAAACACAGGACTAACTTCCTATGTTTTAAAAATCACTTGGATTAATTTAGATGCTCATGTAAATGAGTCTAACCATCATGCAATGCTAGAGTAGACTGTATAATATCGTTAATGAAAATTTCCACAAAACGATTGGTTAGTTTGCATTTTCCAAAAGGTAGCTATGAACTCCTTAAAAGTATACAAAATAACTATAAGATTTTCCTCATTTTACCAAGACCTAGCATACAGCTACCTAACTAAAGCATTCCACAAATAGAGAACACCATAAATCTTCCTTGCCTTTAGTTACACCTGCAAATTGTTACCAAAGCTCTCTTTGTAACAAGAGGCAATGATGTGTATTTTAACAAAATCCTGTAAGTATGAATCCAGTATGAACAGAACACTGATTCTCTAAGTGTGACCCACCCATGAAGGTGTAGAAAATAAAGACATTTATAAAAATATTTGAATGATGTACATCTATAAATTTTGCCTTTAACTCCTTCCTCTTACCTTCTACCCTCTACTGTCAAGGGGAGCATATCGTTTTATATTTTCTCTATGGCAGATGTATTGATTTTTCAATAAGGCTGTGTGCCAAGCTGTGTATGAAAGCCTTTATATGGCCAAAAGAATACATCTGTACTACTTTTAGTATAAAGATAAAACATGAAAAATCTAGCTACTAGGTAGATCTGTCTATTTCTGGGTGTCCTCTGGAAACAAGCTGGTGCATAGCCAGGTTTCTCCTACCTAACAGGCTGGACTTAAACATTGTTTCATCTGCCTGTACTGCTTCTTTCTGCAGTTGGTCCTGACCAAATGTCACATCCAGCATTAGCTACAGTACTCCTATTTTTACATTCTCCATTGGGTCAGATAATAGTAGACCTCTCTCCCTCCTAAGCAAACAGGAAAACTGTCACAGTAAAGTTACTACTAACAAGCTCACAAAAGGCAAGGGTGTATTAAATGACAGCCTGAGCTCTTTAAAATTTTGTTTGGGCAGTGGCTTCCATCAGAGGCCCTGGACAAATAATTTTGGTTTCATTTTTGTTTTTAATCTATACCATTATCAAAGACAACCTTTTCCTAATCAGAAACAGGGGCTTCTGTCCTAGGAGCTCTTAAATGGCAGAGTTGTTATCCCTTATGCAGTAAATGAACCTCAGGCTACAGTCATAACTATAGCTCATTTGAAAAAAGAAAGCAACTAAAACTTGGTTTCTTCAACCCAAACTACCCTTTGATACACTCTTGTATCCTTTTGGTGAAAAAGCAGGCTGGAAAAGTTCCAACTGGGACTCATCTGGTTTGTAGACAGGATATAAGTTGGCTAAGGGCAGAGCTTAGTCTCCTGGTAACCATGTTTCATAGAAGGAAAGCATGTAACTCCATCAGTCTGTATCTATTTCATAAAGGGGGTCAATTAGGTCAACTATTTAAGGTCAAGGTATGTTTCTCCATATGAGTATTTGAAAAGATAATCTAAAATAGGATAACATAGATCCTAGACTTCCTTATTAACTAAGATTTTCTTAGAACTAATTTGTGTACAACATTTTGTAAAACAGTGATCCTGTATCTGTATGTATTGCAAAACCATCACCACCGTTGGTCTAGTTAACATCCATCACTATACAGTTCTAATTTTTTATGAGAACTTTTGAGAACTACTTAGTAGCTTTCAAATATATAATATGGCCTTAACTATAGTCACCATGGTGTACATTATGTCCTCAGACATGACTTTTTCATAACTGGAAGATTGCACCTTTTTACCAGCTTCACTGGTTTCCTCTATCCAGCACTTTTGAGAATTTCAAATCTGTTCTCTATATGTTTGATGTGGGTGTTTTAGTGTTCACATATAAGTGAGATAACACAGTCTTTCTTTGACTTCTATCACTTTAACACAATGCTCTCAAATTCCATCTATGTTATAGCAAATTATAAGATTTCTTCCATTTTTATAGCTGAATATTATTCCATGCATATTCATATCATGACTTCTTTTATCCATTCATCCAATGATAGATGCATAGACTACTTTCTATGTCTTTGCTATTATAAATAATGCTCTGGTGAACATGGGGGTCCATTTATCTTTTTGCATTGATGTTTTTATTTTCTGCAGATAAGTATCTCGGAGTAGAACTGATGGATCATATCATAGTTCTTTTTTTTTTTTTTTTTTTACTTTTTGAGGAACCTCTATACTGTGTTTAATAGTTCATGTACCATTTTATATCCCCAACAACAATGCACATGGGTTCCTTTTTTTCCTATATCCTAGCCAACATTTGGTATTTCTTGTCTTGGAAATAACCATTCTAACAAGTGTGCGGTAATAATTCATTGTGATTTTTATTTGCATTTTTGTGATACTGAGCACCTTTTCATGTACCTGCTGGCCATCTGTAAATCTTCTTTGGAAAAATGCCCACTCAGATCCTCTTACTATTTTTGTTTTTGCTGTTGAGTCATAGGAGTTCTATATATATTCTGGATATTAACTCCTTATTAGATGCATGATTTGCAAATATTTTCTTCTATCTGGTGGGTTGCCTTTTCATTGTTTTGATGGCTTTTTTTGCTGTGTTCCTTTAGTTTGATAGAATTCCACAAATTTATTTCTGCTGTTTTCTTTGCTTTTGGTGTCAAATCCCAAGAATCCTTGCCCAGACCAAGAAGTCTATCCTCTCTGTTTTCTTCTAGAAGATTAACAGTTCCAGGTCTTACATAAAAGCCTTTAATCCGCTTTGAGTAAGTGTGTGTGTGTGTGTGTGTGTGTGTGTGTGTGTGTGTGTGTGTGGTGTAAGATAATGCCCTAGTTTCATTCTTTTCAGTTTAATTGTCCAGTTTTCCCAGCAGCACTTATTGAAGAGCCTACCTTTCCCCATTTTATATACTTGGATGCTTTGTCATGAAATAACTGACCATATATGCTTGGGTTTATTCCTGGCCACTCTATTCCATTCCATTCATCTATGCATGTTTTCATACCTGTTTTGATTGCTACAGTTCTGTAATATAGGTTGAAATAAGGGAGTGTAATGTCTCTAACTCCATTCTTCTTTCTAGGGATTTCTTTGGTTACTCAAGAGTTTTTGTGGTTCTATATACATATAAGGATTTTTTTCTATTAAGGTTTTTTTCCCCCATAAATTTGTTGTATTTAAACCAAGTATTTCTCTGCCTTGTGTTAGAGGAATCTTTTTTTTTATTATAATCAGCAAGAAAACTTTGACTATTTTTGTGGGAATATATGAAGTTACTCAGCATGTAGAATAATCATATTTCATCCACATGGATCCAGGTAACCACTTCGTGTTTTTCTCACTCAAAATTCTCTTTGTGGTCTTTATATCTGTAGTATAGACATATAATCAAGAGGTTACTCACTCCACTTTAGGGCTAAGTTGTTAGTTGATACTGATTTAAGTATTACTTGAATTTAATTGGGCACTTATAAAGCCAAAAAGAGATTTCAAATTTCAGGTAAAAAAAGATCTACAAAATACTGAAAAATGTAGTGATCACTATTTATTGCCTTTTTAGACTTAGTTATTTCAGTTTTGGCTAGGAGTGTCTTACAGTTACATCACACCTCATTCTCTCAGGGAAAGGAGAGGATGCAAAGATATTCGGAGAGTTTCTAAGCTCCTTTTAATTTTATATATTGTAGTATAAGTGAAAGGAAATAAAAGTTTCTTCTCATATATAATATGCACTTAAAATATTTTTATCTTAAATATTTTCATTGTTTTTGTGTGACATAAGACATACTTTGTATATACCATGATTATGAATAACATACACCGTTATTTAAAAAATTATATATTGTACAAAAAGATAGTAGTTTCTAATCAGTTGTATAGGGTGAATTGCTGACTCATTACTGAGTTTTTACCCTAAAATACCTTTTGTAAAATATTTATTACTTTTTGTTTAATGATAATATGACGTGAAAAAGAATGTTCAAATTTCATTATGGAGTTCTAATCCTGTAGTTAATGACGAGTTAAATCCTTCCAACAATTTTTCAGACTTAGTCTGAAATCTACAATAGTTTTATATGTTTATATACACATATATATATACACACATATATGTATATATATGGCAATAATATATACAATACAATGATATATATAGCACATATATGCTATACATTTAGCTAAGATAAATAAACTCAGTGTTAATGACAAAATTATATGTCATAATTCCATAAATTTATCGATGTTTGGTTAAGTATTATTTTCTAGATTAAAAGTAGATAAGGAGAAACCAAACTTTGGTATTGTTCAGGACTCTTGAAAGCAAGTAATGAGAATGCAACTATTACAAACTTTAGGGCAGAAAATAATTGAACATTTATTGCCCAAAAAGCCACTCGTCTGCTGTCATGCATACTCCACCCCCCTCCCCCGTTCTTCTCCAGCTCCTGCTTTCTCCTTAACTTATCTTTGCTTCTCTCTACATGAAAGTCTTACTGCTCCATCTTTTATTTCATAGAAAACAGAGTCACTAACATTACATGAGTATCACAACTACCTCTACTAAAGAAGAACTCAATACCTTGTTTCCAGGTTAATAGAAAAATCGTTGGGACCTACTATGATTGGCTCAGGTTGATTTAGGTTGGTTTAGGTGCCTACTCCAAACAAATTAATAGTAGAAGAAAATGGCAGCTTCAAATGAAATCAGAAATGGTGATTGTGTAGAGGACTAGGAATTCTCAAACCCATAGTAAAGGGCTCTCTTCGAAGGAAGGGGAGGGATGACTGACTAGCATATAAATCCGTTCAAAACATCAGCTTGCTTTAAAAAAATTAAATTATAAATAAATTAAAAATACATGGCAAAGGAGGACAGTGTGTAAGACTGTAACCTACATTTAACATTTGTACACTAAGTAAAATACCAATGGGGAGTCTTTTTTGTTTCAGTCAAGTAGTTTAGTTTTCTATGTTGGGAAAGGAAGGATGAATATGTAAATTCATAGATTTTAACATAATAAGCCTTAGCTAATTGCCTTCAAAAAGGAATTTGTGGCTAAGATTATATTTTTTTCACAGTTGTGTGGATAACTAACTCAAAATATGGGCAGGAAAAAAAATCATGATCCCAAGGGGGGAGGAGGAGGGGGAATGCCTTACTTTCCAGAATGTGAATTGGGGAATTTATTTTTCAAAACTTTCCATTACTTATGCTGTTTACTACAGGGAGTATTAAATAACTTGAGATGAAAGTGACAAAACAGATTTTTGATAAGCACACTATTTTTAAGAAGTATCTTCTGATAAAATGATGTGAAATCTAAAACATCTTGAAAATGAACTGCACTATTTTCAAGTAGCTTAGGGCAAAAATGAGACATCTGCCAACCGAGTCAGCAAAAGGGAGAATGACAAGATCAACAGAAGTTGAGTGCTGGCAAGTTGTAAAACATTTTACGACACGATCTAGATGTTATTATTTTTTCCTTTTTTAAGTGAGAGATTGAAGGTGATTCTAGCATAGAAAGCTATTTCTGGCAGGAAGAAGATTTCTTGAAATAGTCCCAACTTTGAAAGCCATTAGAGTGAGAGATTGCATATCTGTCGTTGTATCTTCAAAAAGGGAATGAGCCATCTTTTTTTTAAATCAAAGGCTACATTATTTGAAAATGTAGAATAACAGGAGACAGAGAGGGAGTCTTGCAGATAATGCTCGATGTGGAGTTGCAAAGGATAAACATCAAACTGAGTTTTAGAATTTCCCATTCCATTTAAGATCCCTTGACCTGTTTTGTTTAATACAAACTGTATGTCTCAAAAGTTCTTGGATTTCCCACTGTGGTCAGCTGTTAGATCCCAGAGAAGTAACCATAATCAAGTTACTCTGAACAAGTAGGGGGCCGATACTATAAACTCCTTGGATTCCCCAGACCCAAAAGTATTCTAGAATACTAAAATAAAAAATAAAACCATAGAACTGGTTCTACAGATCTATCCCTCTGAAAATGACACCACCACACATGATATCACGACTGCTATCTCTAATTAAAAAAATATATAGATCAGAGTGCCTAGGTGGCTCAGTCGGTTAAGCATCTGACTCTTGATCTTGGCTCAGGTCACAAATTTCATGGTTCAAGAGTTCAAGCCCCTTGTTTAGCTCAGTGCTGACAGTGGAGAGCCTGCTTGGAATTCTCTTTCTCTCCTCCCTCCCTTTCTACCCCTACCCTACTCACATTCATTCATTCATTCATCCTCTCTCTCTCTCCCTCCCTCCCCTCAAAATAAATAAACTTAAAAAAATCATAAAAACTGAACTCTGGCAACCATTGAGTTATATTTCTTCCAAAACTCACTTTATCTTCAAACTTTTGTAATTATTGGCACCTTTTCCCACTGAAGCTGCTCTTGCATACTCTCTCTCTCTAACTTTTCTGCTCTAGAGGGAGGTTTAGACATAGAGGGGGTTTGAATCTGCTAAGGATGATATTAGTTTTCTTAATTAGTCTGTTTGAATCTGGGCTCCTGGGCTTGCAAATTCTAAACCCTTTCCATAAACATTCGCTGGAAAAGGATACTGAAGTCATGTGCTTTCGTTCTTAAAGAAAAAAAAAATCTTACTTTCAGCCCTCATTGTGGTTACATAACCCAGTAGGTAGCAATTAGATTGTTATTTCTGGATCCTTAGCATGCTTTGTAGCAGAAGGGTATCCATTTATATCAATAATGACGTCTCTGATTCCTAAGACTTTCTCAAACAACTTATGCTTACTCTCCCAGCCACTGATGGGTTATTTAAGGCAAAGTGTTATGCCTTTTCCATCCTTAATCTTCTATTTTAAGAGGTAAGAGTATACAATATTCTTCACAGTGCTCCATAATTACTTAATTTATGTTGATTGGCTACAAATTACTGTGTATCATAAGAGACAAAGGATTAATGAATATATTTTACTCATAAGAAATTCAAAAAAAAAGGGGGGAGGCTGGGTGGCTCAGTCAGTTGGGCATCTGACTTTGGCTCAGTTTATGATCTCACAGTCTGTGGGTTCGAGCCCCACCTTGGGCTCTGTACGAATAGCTCAGAGCCTGAAGCCTGCTTCAGATTCTGTGTCTCCCTCTCTCTCTCTCTACCCCTCCCCCACTCACTTTCTGTCTCTGTCTCTCAAAATAAAATAAAGACGTAAAATTTAAAAAGAGATATAAAAAGATACCAACATAAATTAAACTTAGTTTTGAATATGGGCACCAAAAAGTGCCAAAAAGTAAGGAGAATTACAAAATATATCCCTCAGATATCTTGAACTTTTGCCCATATCTTACAGTCTAGCACATGCTGTTTTCAGTGAATGATGAATAAACATTGAATAAAATCTTGGCATGTTCACAAAGCTAACTTAAGCAATAGTTGGACTGATAAAAAGATAATGTTGAACAGAAGATAACCAAGTTTGGTTTTATCACAATCACGTTCTGAGACTCCAGTTTGGGTACCAGTAGTTTATGAGGGACATGATCCTAGAAAGCTTAATAAGCATGAAACAGGAGAAGGGGAAGCCAATAAAGGTATGCTATTAAACTAGTAAGTCCCATAGACAATAGAGACTAAATCTTACTGTGTGTGTGGAACACATATTAAAATCTACCCTATGTGGTGAGGAAATTAGTATTTATTTACCATGTCCATTTGGTTGAGTTTAGCTTCCAAATCAGTGGTCAATAAACTTTTTCAGTAAATGACCAGATAGTAAATATCTTACGCTTTGCAAGCCATATATTTTTCAAAAATTATTTATGAGAGAGAGAGTGCAAACATGAACAGGGGCAGGGGCAGAGAGAGAGAGAGAGAGAGAGAGAGAGAGAGAGAGAGAGAGAACAGAAGAGAGAATCCCAAGCAGGCTCCACTGTCAATGCAGAGCCCAACATGGGGCTCTGTCCCATGAACTGTGAAGTCCTGACATGAGCTGAAATCAAGAGTTGGACTTAACTGACTCAGCCACCCAGGTGCTCCTGCAGGCCATATGATCTTTGACACACTGTGCAACTCTTACTGTAACATGAGAGCAGCTATGCAGCTATAGAAAACCTGTTACATATGACGGGGGCTCTTTCCCTTTTACTTAAAACAAAAAACAAAACAAAGAAACCAGTGGTAGTAAGCTGAGTATGGCCTGAGAGCCACAGTTTGCCAACTTCTGTTCTAGACCATCAGTTTTCTTGTCCAGCACAGCTGAAGATGATCCTGGAGCTAGAGAATGCCCCTAAGTAGGAAGATACAAGGAGACATGAGCTTCTATGGAAAGGTCTGTAAATGACTATGGGAAGGTCGGGAGGTATAAGTGGTAAACAGATTAAACAATACAATTCAAAGTCAATAAGAGTTATATAAAAGACAAGTAGCTATAAAACTATGTGTACTTTTAAAATTCAGAAGAGGGCCACCTGCGTGGCTCTGTTTGGTGGAGTCTGACTTCGGCTCAGGTCATGATCTTGTAGTTCATGGGTTTGAGTCCCTGTCTGTGCTGACAGCTCAGAGCCTGGAACCTCCTTCAGATTTTGTGACTCCCTCTCTCTCAAAAATAGACATTTTAAAAAAAATAAAAGAAAATAAAAATCAGATGAAAGATGGCACCTAAAATATTATGTCAGAATTATCTCAAATTATTATATTTTTTGTTTGTGATCTTTTTCTTTTTTTCTTACATCCATGTTAATCTATAATCTTGCCTTCAGGAGTAGAACCTAGTGATTCATCTTTTATATATGACACCAGTTCTCATCCCCAAAAGTGCCTTCCTTAATGCCCATCACCCACTTAACCCATCCCTGCATTCCCCACCTCTGGCAACCCTCAGTTTGTTCTCTGTATTTAAGAGTTTCTTATGGCTTGCCTCCTTCTCTTTTTATTTTTTCCCCTTTCCTTATGTTCATCTGTTGAGTTTTTTTAATTCCATATATGAGTGAAGTCATATGGTGTCTGTCTTTCTCTGACTGGTGTATTTCACGTAGCACAGTACTGTCCAGTTCCACTCACATTGTAACAAATGGAAAGATTTCAGTGGACCCATAAGTACGTGGCCAACTAATCTCTAACAAAGCAGGAAAAAACATCCAATGGAAAAGAATGTCTCCCTAGCAAATGGTGCTGGGAGAACAAATAGCAACATGCAGAAGAATGAATCTGAACCGCTTTCTTACACCATACACAAAAATTCAAAATGGGAAACCTAAATATGAGACAGGAAACCATCAAAATCCTGCAGCAGAAAACAAAGAATAACCTCTCTGACCTAGGCCACAGCAACTTCTTACTTGACATGTCTCTGGAAGCAAGGGAAATAAAAGCAAAAATGAACTATTGGGACCTGATTAAGATAAAAATCTTCTGCACAGCAAAGGAAACAATCAGCAAAACTAAATGGCAACTAGTGGAATAGGAGAAGATATTTGCAAATGACATATGGAATAAAGAGTTAGCATCCAAAATCTATAAAGAATTTACCAAACTCAACAGCCAAAGAACAAATAATCCAGTGAAGAAATGGGCAGAAGACATGACTAGACACTTTTCCATGTAAGACATTCAGATGGCCAATGGAAACATGAAAAAATGCTCAACATTACTCTTCATCAGGGAAATACAAATCAAAACCACAATGAGATACCACCTCAAATTATCTTATTAAACTATAAGCCTCCTGAATAATAAGATAAGGAGGACAGATTTTACATCTTCTTTTTTATCTCTAGTGAGTTATTTGAATTCCAAATTGAATCAGCTATGATTGATATGTATAATTACATAAATACTATGTAGGAAAAGGATGTTTCCTAAAACTAAACAAGGCAAAATAGCCATTGGCTGCTTATCTACTCTATAGCTATAGCACATGTAATTGGAAAGACTACATGCATCCTAATGACTGCAATGTCCATGTGTTCTTCCTTGCAAGTAATATCTCTCCAATAAATACATTGGATTTTTAAAAATTTGAGATAAATTGAAATTAAAGGTAAATGCTTGATATCCAATTACATTGACTTCTATACCTTTGACTTTAAGCACCTGTGACCATAAAAAATGTGAAGGTGCAAAATTATTCAAGAAACAAAAGTATGGCTAAAAAAATCAGCTACCTATGAATCATTTATTGTTTCAAACTTAGTATTATCTATTAAGTATCTATTAGTGTCATAGATATTTCATAAATTTATCATTTGAAAACTGAAAGGCACTCCTATACTTGAAGTCAACCAAATAAAGAAAAGCTCATGGGATATCATTTACAAAAGTTTCAAGATACAGCATGTATTTTGATTTTGTCCCTTTTCCAATCTGATTTTCAGGTAGACTGTACTTGAAAGAACTTTGGCTTCTAACTATATCTTTATTAGAGATAATTTAAAAATAAGTGAAAGTTCAACCAAAAATGTTTGTCATATAACAGCATCTCTCCTGTAGGTTTATAAGTCTATAATCGAGTTCACTCATAAGCAACAAGATTATTGCCTCATAAAATAGCCCCGTGACACTACAGAACCCAATGGTGCTGCTACAATAAGACTTGCTAAAAAATGTGTGCAATAACTATGAACATAAACATAAAAATGTATTGGATTTTACTTTTTTGCCACATCAAGGGAGAAGAGGAATAACACAAGAAAAAGGTTTAAAACTGCAAAAAAAAAAAAAAAAAAGAGAGAGAGAGAGAGGAATCAGACCAACCATAAAAATACAGCCTAATTTCATAAATCACAATGTTGAAAAGTAAATATCTTAATAGAGAAAAATATCTGAGCTCATAATATATTTACAAAAAAAATGGCTCACAAGCTCAGCGGTGAGTGTGGAGGACAGCTGTTAGCAAAACCTGTATGTTACACAGTCTGGTATAAAAGTTAAAGAATGACCTCAGGTTTTGAAGTCCTGGTCTCTGTGTGTATCTGTCTGTAACTTTCATTTGCTAGTAGATGAAGAAGTCAGGGGAGATACTGTGAAGATGGTGTGTGTATAATAGGTCTTCTGAGCTGAACTCAACTTAGAGGAATAGAAAGACAGGTATCTATTTAGAATGTATATTCTACATTCTGGGACTGGAAACATCAAAATAACTAATTTGTCTTTTTGTTTTGTTTTTTTTTTCTTTTTTGATTATTGACTGTAGAGTCTATGATTTTTGTTTTCCCAGGGGAAAAAATGATGCCATGTCAGACAAAAATAGGTTCTTGCATCTGTAATTTGCCATTTTATTTCAATATTAAATATAAAATGCAGTGGGAAGAGATAAATGTGAAAGTCCAGAAAGGATGATCAACTTTGCAGTCTATTATTTCTTCCTACTATAGGCACAATTCAAACGTGACTACAATAAACCCTCCCCTTGAGTGTGAATGCAACCATTAAATAAGATGGGATACCACTATCATGATTAAAATACCTATCAGCTGACTTTGAGTTAAAAGAAAGGTTATCCTGGGTGGGCCTGACAACCAGGAGAGTCTGTGAAGGTGAAGCATCAGACTTCTTAACCTTCTGGCCTAAAAGGAGAGGTAAACTACTATATTTTGAGTGCAACTACGAGCCAAAGGCCTTTAGCAGACAACCAAAAAAGAAGAGAACTCAGTAACTATAATCTCAAAGAACTGATATCTGCCAGCTATCTAAAAGCTTTTGAGAGAACACCAAAATTCTAGAGGACAATGCCATATGGCGAACTTGGGAGACCCTGAGCACAGAACCCCTTTATTTCCAGACTTCTTACTCAAGAGACTTTGAAGATAGTAGGTCTGTGTTGTTTCAAGCCAATAATTTGTAGTAATTTGCTATACAGAGATAAATACATTAAGAGCAGAACAATTATTTTTCAATATGTCAAGTTTTTATTGATAATAACTAACATAGTGTAATGTTAGTTTCAGGAATAGAATTTAGTGATTCATCACTTACGTATAACATCCAGTGCTCATCACAGGTACTCTCCTTACACCCCTCCACCATTTAGCCCATGACCTTGCCCATCTCACTTCCAACTGCCCTCAGTTTGTTCTCTGTAGTTCAGAGTCTCCTTTTTTTTCCCTTCCCTATGCTTATCTCTTATGCTTCTTAAATCCCACATATGAGTGAAATCATATGGTATTTGTCTGTCTTTGACTGACTCATTTTGCTTAGCACAATATACCCTAGCTCCATCCATGTTGTTGCAAATGGAAAGACTTCATTTTTTTTTGATGGCTAATATTCCATTGTATATAACACCACTTCTTTTTCAATTCTTCATTCGCTGGACGTTTGGACTCTTTCTGTAATTTTACAGTTGTTGATAATGCTGCCTGAAACAGCAGGGTGCATCTATCTTTGAATCAGTATGTTTGTTCCCTTTGGGTAAATATGTAGTAGTGCAATTGTTGGATTGTAGGGTGGATCTATTTTTAACTTTTTGAGGAAACTCCATACTATTTTCCAGAGTGGCTGCACCAGTCTGCATTCCCACCAGCAGTGTAAGGTTTGCTATTCTCCTTGTCTTTGCCAACATCTGTTGTTTTCTGTGTTGTTGATTTTTTAGCCATTCTGACAGATGTGAAGTTATAGATCCTTGTTGTTTATATTTGTCTTTCCCTGATGATGAGTGATGTTGAGCATCTTTTCATATGTCTCTTGACCCTCTCTGTATGTCTTCTTTGGAAAAATGTTTGTAATATATTTCTGTATCTTCACTGGATTATTTAGTTTTAGTGATTAAGTTTGATAATCAGTTTCTTATAGATTTTGGATACTAAATCCAAATGTCATATGCAAACATCTTCTCCCATTCCATAGGTTGCCTTTTTAGTTTTTTTTCATTGTTTCCTTCACTGTTGAGAAGCTTTTTATCATGATGACACCCCAATAGCTCATTTTTGCTTTGGTTTCCCTTGTCTCCAGAGACGTATCTAGTAAGTTGTTATGGCTGAGGTCAAAGAGGTTGCTGTCTGTGTTCTCCACTAGGATTTTGATAGTTTCCTATCTTATTTAGGTCTTTCATCCACTTTGAATTACTCCTTTGTATGGTGCAGGAAAGTGGTCTGGTTTCATTCTTTTGCATGTTGTTGTCTAGTTTTCCCAACACTATTTGTTGAAGAGACAGTCTTTTTCCATTGGATATTCTTTCCTGCTTTGTCAAAGATAAGTTCGCCAAAGAGTTATGGGTCCATTTCTGGATATTCTATTGTGTTCCATCTGTCCATTTGTCTGATTTTGTGCCAGTCATACTGTCTTGATTATAACAGCTTTGTAATACAGCTTGAACTCTGGAATGGTGATGCCTCCAGATTTACTTTTCTTTTTTTCAAGACTATTTTGGCTTTTTGTGTGTGTGTGTGGTTCCACACAAATTTTAGGATTGTTGCTCTATTTGGCTCTGTGAAAAGTGCTTGTGGTATTTTCATAGAGATTGCATTGAACATGTAGATTGCTTTGTGTAATATAAACATATTAACAATATTTGTTGTTCCAATCCATAAGGACAGGATGTTTTTTAATTACTTCCTGTCATCTTCAATTTCTTTCATAAGTGTTCCACAGCTGTCAGAGTACAGATATTCTATCTCTTTGGTCAGGTTTATTCCTAGGTATCTTACAGTTGTTGTTTTTTTTATGTAACTGTAAGTGGGATGGATTGGTTTATTTCTCTTTCTGCTACTTCTCTATTGGTGTATAGAAATGCAACAGATTTCTGTACGTTGATTTTGTATCCTGAAACTTTACTGAATTTGTGGACCAGTTCTAGCAATTTTTTTGGCAGTCTTTTGGGAATATTGGAATATTATGTCATCTGCAAATAGTAAAAGTTTAATTTCTTACTTGCTGATTTAGATGCCTTTTATATCTTTGTTTTCTGACTGTTGTGGCTAAGACTTCGAGTACTATGTTAGATAACAATGGTGAGAGTGGACAACCTGTCTTATTCCAGATCATAGAGGAAGAGTTCTTAGTTTTCCCCCATTAAAGATGATATTAACTATGGGTCTTTTGTATATGACCTTTATGATGTTGAGATATGTTCCCTCTATCCCTACTTTTTTCAGGGTTTTTAATCAAGAATGGATGCTGTACATTGTCAACTGCTTATTCGGCAGCTATTGAGATGACCACACAGCTCTTATCCTTTCTTCTATTAATGGGGTTTTTCATGACTGATTTGTGAACACTGAGCCACTCTTGCAGCCCAGGAATAAATCCTACTTGATCCTGGCAAATGACTCTTTTAATGTACTTTTGATTTTCCAATGTCTTGTTGAAAATTTTTGCATCATTGTTCATCAGGGATATTGACCTGGAATTCTTTTTAGTGGGGTCTTTGTCTGGTTTTGGAATCAAGTAATGCTGGCCTTGTAGAATGATTTTTGAAGTTTTCCTTCAATTACTATTTCTTGAAACAATTTGAGAATAACAGGTATGAATTCATCTTTAAATTTTTGGCAGAAATCTCGTGGGAAGCCATTGGGCCCTGGACTTTGGTTTGTTGAGAAATTTTTGATTCCTGATTCAATATTTTCATGGTTATCAGTAAGAGCAAAACAATTAGACACCAATTCTCTTGAACACCTAGTTAGGAGTAATTTTTAGCTTTAATTATACTAAGGCATATTATTATTCACATATATTTAATAGCAACATATTTTTTAATTTTTTAAATTTTATTTTAGAGAGAGACTGAAAGGGGAAAGAGTCAGAAGGAAGAAGGGAGAAAATCTTAAGTGGGTTCTACACTTAGCATGGGCTTGATCCCACAATCCTGGGATCATGACCTGAGCTGAAATTAAGAGTTGGACACTCAACTGACTGAGCCACCCAGATGTCCTGCAACATATTATTAATATATATTTCTAAATACACTGTGACACATTCACTAAAATTAATTCAAATGATACCACAAATGCATATAAGAAACAAACGTACTTTCAAATAGACTCATTCCATCTCCTCTTCTCTCCCCTCCTGTGGTGTTTCCCAGAAAATGGTTGTTAGCCCCTGCTTATTGTTTTGTTAAACTAACATTCTTTTTAAGAAGTTTAATTGGCACAAGGGCATATACCCTCATTTTAAAATCATTTTGTTTTTTTCTCTAAACAATTATATGTAATTATAATTAATTACACCATGTCTTTTCTAGTGTACTTTGTTATTCTCTTTAACAGCTTGTTATATGAAATGCTGTTTCTCTCACTATTTGTACAATATACATAAGGTCCTAAGTAAGGTACACTCAAAAAATAGGATTTGGATAATTTTAAAGATGTAGCTTTCAAAAAAAAATAAAAAATTTCACCATTTGTTCCACAAATTATTACATTCAATAGTTAATACTGATGGTCATTTCTTTAATCCACACTTTATGGTTTTATAAAGACACAATTATTTTCTATTAAACCTCAGATAATGCAATAACCACTGACCATAGGTGAAAACATGATTTTCTAAACTTGGTTCCAAAGATTCTCATTTGTCTGTTAAATTGTCAAAAGGTACAGAGGAAAGCATCCTGTACAGCAAATTAGCTTGTAGGCTGCTATAGAGTAATTTACTTAGGAGAATTCAATGAGAAAACTGTATGTATAGATTGGATGATGAAGCACTCAAAAAGGTAAGAAGGAGGAACAGATCTCAGGGCACCTCATGGCTGTTGGTTGAGAGTCTGACTCTTGATTTCGGCTCAGGCCATGATCTCACAGTTCATGAGTTCAGGCCCTCCACTGGGCTCTGTGTTGACAGTGAGGAGCCTGCTAGGGATTCTCTCTCTGCTCCTACCCCACTTGTTCTCTCTCTCAAAATAAGTAAATAAACTTAAAAAATGGAAAAAAAAAAAAAAGAAGCAGGTATAGTCCTGCTTTATCCAGAGGAGAGACATAATATATTAAAAGAGATTGACATAAGCCCTGCTCTTCCTTCTCATTCTTTTGATTGCCCAAAAATGTATGACAGTGCAGGAATGGCAACTTTGAAATGAATACTATGGGGCACTTGGGTGGCTCCGTTGGTTAAGTGTCCAACTTTGGCTTAGGTCATGGTCTCATGGTTCCTGAGTTTGAGCCCCGCATTGGGTTCTGTGCTGACAGCACAGAGCCTGGAGCCTGCTTCAGATTCTGTGCCTCCCTCTCTCTCAGCCCCTGGCCTGCTCGCACTCTGTCTCTTTCTCACACAAGTAAATATTAAGAAAAGAAAAAAACTATGAAATGAATACTATGATAAACAGCATGCCACGTATAAAGGTGATTCATAACTATAAATTAAATTTAAAAAATTTAAATACCCACCTAGATATTAAGATCAGTTTAGGTAGGTTAACTACTCTGTTTTAAAACATACAAAGATGCAAATCATACTCTTCCCAACCAATGAACAAATGGTAGACTATAGAATTTAACTGTTAGAGCCTACACTAGGAGATCTTCTCAGGAGATCTTTTATGTGAAGCAAAATGAGTTCCCACTGAATATTGCACTGAACACAATAAGGCAGATTAGAGTCTGGGTCATTTGTTCAAATCCCAGCATGGGCTATCAGCAATGATGTAATGTAATCTTAGGCATGTTACTTATACATTCTATCAGCCTCAATTTATCATATAAATTGGGAATAATAATAGTGCCTAATATGCTGCAATTTTATGAGAATGAAAGGAGATGGTATAGGTCAAGCACTTAGTAAAAGGTGTTAATTATTATTTTTCTAGTTTTACTGTGGGTTTAACTGTAAAGCAGAAACTGTCTTCCAAAATACACTTAAATATATGCCGTCTATGTGGAAAGGCTTTCCTAAACAATAGTATCTCTTAATAATTTAAATCATTTTTCTCCTTTTTGCCACCATATTTATAAATGCTTTCCAGATAAGAAAAGGTGAAGAGAAATTTCACTACACTGATTCCCTTCAAATTAATTTCCCAGGTATTTTTGCTTTCATAAATAGTTCTATTTACTTTTTTTGGCTTAAGATTTGAAACCAACTTAATTGTTACTTTAGGATCACTTCATATAGTCAGTGTTGGACCTGCAGATGAAAGCCCAATAGGATTTTAATAAGTGGCATTAAAATATTTTCACAACTATATCGTGTACTATTTTTTCCTATGAGTATTATAACAAAATTGGGATGGACAGTTGGGTTAAGAGTAGTATGACACAGAGTTCAAAGATAGAAATTCTATATTCTAAGTCTTTAACCAGAATAGTCAACCTGATAATTACCTTCAGAGTCATTTTCATTTCTGAAAGATCTGGATCTAGCTACTACATCCTATTTTCTAAAACAAAACTAATAATTTTTATGATATAATTAGCTTACTTCAAAGATTAGGCGAATAGGCTCCATCAGTAGTTGCAGGTAGAAATCATAATGTTTACTTTTGCTGATATAGAAGAGACTGCTAATAATCAGGCAGCACTGTAAAGTTGCTCTTCACACAGGTGACGCATCACAGAAAAGTGACCTATCCTAGAAATATATTTTACAAAGTGACAAATGCCTAAATATGTAATAATTTACATCCAACTATGTAACAGCTTAAAACTAAAATAGATTAACTATTAATATTAATAAAATTTAGTATTAAACACTGAGAAGAAGGATGTAGATTTCTGAGAAAAACCTGTTTAACAAGAAGGAAATAAGATGAAGACGATGGGGCACCAGGTGGGCCAGTTAGTTAAGCTTCTGACTCTAGATTTTTGGCTCAGGTCATAATCTCATGGTTCTGGGGATCAAGCCCTGCAAGGGCTGATCAGTGCAAAACCTGCTTGGGATTCTCTCCCTGTCTCCCTTTCCCTCTCAAAATAAACTTTAAAACAAAAGAGCAAATAAGATGAGTTGGTTATTTAGAACCTAAAATAGCTGTCCTTTTTTTTTTTTACTTATCACCTGAAATGTGGTTTAAAAAAATTTTTTTAATAGTTTATTGTCAAATTGGTTTCCTTACACCCAGTGCTCTTCCCCGTAAGTGCCCTCCTCCATCACCACCACCTCTTCCCCCCCCTTCCCCTCAAGTTTTGCGTCCCTCTGTCTCCCCAACTCTCTTTCCCTCTTCCCCTCCCCCTGGTCCTCCATTGGGTTTCTCCTGTTCACCTGTTAGACCTATGAGTGAAAACATATGGTTTCTGTCCTTCTCTGCCTGACTTATAAATTAGCTGTTCTTTACCAGGCCCTGTGGAGTCTCAATCTTTGGATGTACTGCATAGTTTTACACACACACACACACACACACACACACACACACACACACACACACAAGAAAGAAACCCTCAAGAGTACCACCACGAAGACTCTGCAGTTCCTTCTCTACATGGCTTTCATAACTGAGGCTTCGGCCTTTCTCCCATCACCTCAATGACCCTGAACTCAAGTTTCTAACCCCTCAGCTCCTTGAGACACCCGTGCACTGTTTGGCCTCCACGGCTTAACTGCAACCAAAAAGTGCATCCAGGCATGTATCTGGTACGTTTCTGGGACTTAAATCTCATTACTCCTATCTCTTGGGGGTTGCAGTGTCTAAAGAGTGATTTCCTACATTTTATCCATCTTTAAACATGTTTTCAGTGGATGAGTTAGTCCAGGACAAGTTATTCCATTATGACCAGATGGCAGTTCCTGTTTTGATATCTATAATATCCAATATCCATATGAAACATTTCATCATACTCCGCCCTCTTTCTTTGAAATATTAATCAGCTTTGCCATCATCCTCCTTACCCCTGAACCATGTTTACAACCTGCCATCTGCTTAGCCCAACACTCATTAATGGAAGTAAAGTTTTTGTTGTTTTTCCAAGGAATGCCTTTCATACTGGTTTGCTTCCACCTGGAGGTCATGCTCACTTTGTTCAGAAGTTGAACTATTATTATGTATGCCTTAGAAATATTTTCTTTATGAAAACTTTGACTTCTAAAGCACATTGGAGATAAGCATGTGTACACACGCAACGAATGTAAATCTTTTGTGGATACTTTATAGTCTACAGAGAATAACCTGTTGATGTTTACATTTTCAGATTTTAATAAACTAGGAGATGTGTAAAAACTTTTCCAATTCAAGATCCATATACATTTTGTATATACATTTATATATGTATATATATATATTTGCTATTATATGTATCTGCTTAAAAACACTGAAGGAAATTGGAAAACACATTATACTGAATTCAATTTTGAACAGAAGGAACAATTGGAAGAATAATAGAAATGCATTTTCCTTTTTGCTCAAGCTAGATGAAAATAAGCAGATGCTATTTGAACTTTGTTTCATCTAAAATTTGTAGAGCATAGGAGAGCAAATGATAGGTGTGGAAATAAGATAGTTGTTTGAGACAAACTTAAGCAGAGAGAAATAGATTAGACAATAGTGAGTTTAAAAAGCAGATACCTTTAGTGGTACTTTTCTTAGCAAACTCCTACCAAAAGTTGCAGTGTAATATAAGAATCTGATTAGTCATATGTTTAAACATTTTTTAAAAGATTTGCTATTCGATAGTACAGCACAACTAAAATATTTCTTTTGAAAGAAGATTTTTTAGAACTGTGTCAAATATCCCTTTATGGGTGTCTTTTTTTTAAATAGTTTATTGTCAAATAGGTTTCCATATAATACCCAGTGCTCTTGCCCACAAGTGCCCTCCTCCATTACCACCACCTCTTCCCCCCCCCTTCAACCCTCAGTTCCTTTTCAGTATTCAGTAGTCTCTCAGGTTTTGCATCCCTTTCTCTCCCCAACTCTCTTTCCCCCTTCCCCTCCCCATGGTCCTCCATTAGGTTTCTCCTGTTCCCCTGTTAGACCTATGAGTGCAAACATATGGTATCTGTCCTTCTCTGCCTGACTTATTTCACTTAGCATGACACCCTCGAGGTCCATCCACTTTGCCACAAATGGCCATATTTCATTCTTTCTCATTGCCATGTAATACTCCATTGTATATATATACCACATCTTCTTGATCCATTCATCAGGTGATGGACATTTAGGTTCTTTCCATGATTTGGCTATTGTAGAAAGTGCCACTATGAATATTGGGGTACATGTGCCCCTATGCATCAGCACTTCAGTATCCCTTGGGTAAATCCCTAGCAGTGCTATTGCTGGGTCATAGGGGAGTTCTACTGATAGGTTTTTGAGGAACCTCCATACTGTTTTCCAGAGAGGCTGCACCAGTTTACATTACCACCAACAGTGTAGGAGAATGCCAGTCTCTCCACACCCTCACCAGCATCTATAGTCTCTTGATTTGTTCATTTTAGCCACTCTGACTGGTGTAAGGTGGTATCTCAGTGTGGTTTTGATTTGTGTTTCCCTGATGAGCATCGTTTCATGTGCCTGTAGGCCATCTGGATGTCCTCTTTGGAGAAGTGTCTGTTCATGTCTTCTGCCCATTTTTTCACTGGGTTATTTGTTTTGTGGGTGTGGAGTTTGGTAAGTTCCTTGTAGATTTTGGATACTAGCCCTTTATCTGCTATGTCATTTGCAACAATCTTTTCCCATTCTGTCGGTTGCCTATTAGTTTTCTTGATGGTTTCCTTTGCATTGCAGAAGCTTTTTATCTTGATGATGTCCCAAGAGTTCAGTTTTGCTTTCATTTCCCTTGCCTTTGGGGATGTGTCGAGTAGGAAATTGCTGCGGTTGAAGTCAAGGAGGTTGTTTCCTACTTTCTCCTTGAGGGTTTTGATGGTTTCCTGTCTCACATTCAGGTCCTTCATCCATTTTGAGTTCATTTTTGTGTATGGTGTAAGAAAGTGGTCTAGTTTCATTCTTCTGCATGTTGCGGTCCAATTCTCCCAGCACTATCTACTAAAGAGCAGTCTTTTTTTCCATTGGATACTCTTTCCTGCTTTGTCAAAAATTAATTGGCCGTACATTTGTGGGCCCAATTCTGGGTTCTCTATTCTATTCCATTGGTCTGTGTGTCTATTTTTGTGCCATATGGGTGTCTTAAAGGTTAATCAGCTAACAGCTGCTCGAAGTGACACAATCAGACCCCTCCTTAGTAGAGGACAATGTATCACAAAGAGGGAAGTTCTGGTAAAGCCTTTACATCAGACATAGGAATGTTATCTAGCCATTGTAAGTAAAAAGTAAAAATTATCCTTAATCCAAACTTGCATTTTTACTGTAAATTATTGGAAATGTCAGTCATAAGATACCTTGATAAAATATCAGAGGCCTCATAGTTTTTGTTTTTGTTTTTTCCCAGAACGAAGGTCAAGTTTCTATAGGAAGTTAGGGGTCACATATCATTTAAGAAATTGCTTTTGTAAAAATGTCTTCACAGAAAACTGTTGACTGGATGGTGATAAGATCTCACTGAGTTGTTACTATATTCAAACAGAGAATTTGGAATAGCAACACAATTACCTTGATTATATTTTGTTTCTCATATTTATTTTTTAACATACTTGGATTTATGTGTTCATTTTTTATTTAAAAATGCCCATCTAAAATAGAAGCCCAAAATATAATTTCTAGAAACCTCTTAACCAAATACAGGCTCATTTTAGAGTTTAAAAACCTATTTAAAAGCAAACTTAAACTACAGAAAACATGTCATACTTTGAATTAATAAATATAATTTTATATTTATCAAAATTATCAATAAAACCAAGCTTTATAAATGAAGACCATCATAAATATTTATCAGTGTTATGTAGAAAGAAGGAAATGATTTTTCAAAATCAAGCATAGGCGCTTAGATGGCTCAGTTGGCTAAGCTTTGAACCCTTGATTTCACCTCAGGTCATGATCTCACAGTTGGAGTTCAAGCCTCACATCAGGCTCTGCACTGACAATGACAGTGTGAAGTCTGCTTAGGATTCTCTCTCTTCCCCTCTCTTTCTGCACTCCCCCACTCTGGCTATCTCTCTCAAAAATAAACTTAAAAAATTAAACAATATTTCCTAGGTTTTTACTTTTTCAACAGGAGACATTTTGCTAAAAACAAAACAAAAAATAAAAAGTATATGGCTCTTTATGACATTCATATGTATGTTTATGTGCATTCACTTACACTCATGATAGCTGTACTTTTCCAGAGGTGCAAGTTGCTGCTCATAATTAGGTTGGCTATGTTGACTCAACATTGCGGAAGGTGAATATTTCATACTTATGAAAATGCCTAATGCAAACTGCACTGATCTGTCTTATTAATGAGAATGTAAAAGAAAGGATTGGAAAATGTAAAACATCTCCATAAAAAATGCAGGGGCAGGTGGTGTATTTGTCCATGAAATAAATCTTTAATGCTCTGGAATATGATTTTATAAAACAATA
>PISW01013163.1:0-27744 GCA_004023785.1 Mungos mungo
CTTATTAGGTATTTGCTGAGTTTTTAAAATCTATAGATTTGTGTCTTATATGAAATTTGGAAAGGTCAACTGTTACATCTTTGAATACTTTTTCAGTCCCACAGTCTTTTTCTCTCTTTCTGGGACTTGGAGGTTATAAATGTTCAATCTTTTGTTATTGTCCCACAGGGTTGTTTTTCAGATTAAGTAAATTCTGTCTTTAAGTTCACTGATTTCTAGCTTCTGTTATGTCTACTCTAGTGACCATGTAGTGTATCTTTTTATAATGGCTATCATATTTTTCATTGCACTTACTTCTTTTATATAAGTACTACTTTTTCTGAAATAGTCTGTTTTTTATTTCTTAAAAGAGAGTTTATAATTGATTGTCAATTCCTTTTCATGAAGACCACTATAAAGGATTTGTCAGGTGGTTCCAGCATCTAATTAATCTTGCTTTGATCTCAGTTGATTGTCTTTTCTCCTTCTGATTTTGGTTTTCCTGGCTTTGGGTATGTATCCTGGACATTTTACTTATTATGTTGAGAGAGTCTTGATTCTACTTAAATCTATTAAAATCTTCTTTTTAGCAGGAAGTCATCCTGTTAGGCTTAGTGTTTAGATCTGGCTTACTTTTATAGCCTTTAGTTCTAATGGCTGCTTAGTTTTCAGAGCCCTTTCAGTACTATTCTGATATGCTTTATATTCTGGTACTGCTGGCACTCCTGCTCAATCCCTGATGGTGTTATCTGCAGAGACAGATAGCTTCTGTGGATCCCCGGTATAGCTTGGCTACCTTCTGTGGGATGAGGGAGGCAGAAACCATTGAGATACATTGAGCTTCACTGAGATACAGAAGCCGCTGGGCATGGATTTCCTTATGTCACTGGGCAGAGGACAGGGAGATGCAACGCTCTGCTAACAGTACCTTTCTGCGTGACTTGATCTGTCAGCCAGTGCTCTGGTTGTGAAGTGGGGGGCTGTACATCAGGAGATTTTCTCTTGCTGCTGTTAGTGGTGGTCAGTCACTGAGAACTCTTGCTGCTTCTGCGGCCAGCTGGTGAACCTGTTGCTAGGGTCTAGGTTGTGGAGCAAGTGCTAGGAATCCCATTAAGTCTGTTGGGCTTCTCTGCTCCTGGCCCTTTGGCTAGACAGAGTAGATTCTTCTTGGGGTGTGTGTGCACATGCACACTTGTTATTGGTTGCAGGCCTGCTGTCTGGTGCCTGTTATGGGGGTATATGAGAGATAAAAAGAAAATCCAGGGAAAAACCTCCTGGCATGATGGTGAAATAAGAGGATCCTAAGCTCACCTTGTCCCACAGATATACCTAGATAACATCCACATCAGTGTGAATAACCCAGAAAATGACCTGAAGATGCCAGAACACACTGTCCACAGCTAAGTGTAGGGAAGCCACAGCATTGCAAAGAGTGGGAAGGGCGGAGATGTGAGCAGGAGCTAAACTGACCTGCAAGAATGTCTGCTGGAGGGAGGGACACCACAGGCAATGACAAGGAAGAGGAGCAGATCCCACCCTAGGCATCCCAGGCGTGGGGACCCACACTGGGAAGATGAATCCCCATGACGTTTGGCTTTGAAAGCCAGAGGGGCTTAACTTCACAAGTTCTTAAATCAGTGACACTTAACATCTGGAACTTTAAAAATTCAGCCGGCTTAACTCTAGGAGAGCAAGGAGGGTGATAGGAAACTGAATCCCCACCCTTAAAGAGACAGCATAACAAACAGCCCTTCTGAGATGTAGCATAGAATCAGCAATCTGAAAAACACCTTGGGTACATAGGAAGATTTATTTGCTAATCTCAGAGGTGTGTTGGAGGGGCAGGGACCTATGGGAGACTTCTCCAAGAACAAAAGAGCTGGTGGGCACCATTTCCCTCCCTGACCCCCAGCATAGATACTTGCGGGAACCGACACAGCATGTACACTCTCCACCTACCTTGCTGAGGACAGTATGCCCTGTCCCTTGCTAGCAGTGGACTCGCCCTCAGCAGTTCTCTAGAGTAGCTACCGGTCCTCTTCCACTGCAGACCAGTGCAAACCTTGCTCACACTGTGTGTCTTGCCCCATGTTCTATGGATCTTGCCCCTCCAACCTGGCCTGGCAGGAGTTCTCCAAACTGGGGCCACAAGTGTGACAGGGTGTAAGTGCTTCCAGCAGGGGCCAGCACCACTCCAAAGTGACTCCTGCCCTGGGAACAGGGGAACATAACCACACACACCAGTTCGACTTTGGCCCCTGCAGTGGGCTGGGGGCTGACATCTGGTCTGACTGTTGGCCCTGCCCATCAATGAAAACCTTTCAGGGAACAACACAGAGAGTGTCCTGAAGTTTGGTGCTACTGCATCTCTGGCAAACACTTAGTTTAACCTACCTCAAGCCCAAAGCAGCCTCAGACTGGCCCACTAAAAACACAGGTACCAAGAAGAGGACCTTTGCAGATGACTAGACTGAAGGTAAACATGGCTCAGCCACAGCATGTGTACATGCAGCACACATAGAAGACACCCCTAAAGTGCCAGATTCTGGTAAACTGAAGACACTGCACTGCAGGGAACAACAGGACCTCTTTAAAAGGCCACCACTTTCTGGTACCTGGGTGGCTCAGTCTGTTAAGCATCTGACTCTTGGTTTTGGCTTAGGCCATGATCTCATAGGTTCATGAGTTCAAGCCCTGCATTGGGCTCTATGCTGGCAGTGCGGAGCCTGCTTGGGGTTCTCTCTGTCCCTTTTTCTTTTTCCGTCCCCTGCTCATCTTCTGTCTCTCTCTTTCAAAATAAATGAATGAAAAAAAAATAAGCCCCCACTTTCAAGAGGAGACATGGCCAACTTTCCTAACACATAGAAACAGACACAGAGAGTTAGGGGAATATGTCCCAAATAAAAGAACAGGACAGAAATCACAGCAAGAGACATAAGTGAAATGGAGATAAGTAATATGCCTGATAGAGAATTTGAAGTCATAAACTTTAACAAGTTGGTGAAAAGACTTGTGAAAAGAGTGGATAGAGGAACTCAGACCCTCAACAGAGAGACAAAAAACATTTAAAAAGAACCAATCAGAGATGAAGAACTCAAATTAATAATACACTACATAGAATAAATAGTAGACTAGAGGAAGAAGAAGAATAAATAAATAAAAAACGAAAATAGAATAAGGGAACTCAGTGACCCCATCAAGCATAATATTCACACTGTAGGGATCCCAAAAAGAGAAGAGAGGAAAAAAAGGGGGGGGTATCTGAAGAAAAATTAGCTGATTTCAAGATACATGACAAAGCTGTAGTAATCAAAACAGTATGGTAGTGGCACAAAATTGGACACATAGATCAATGGAACAGAATAAAAAATCCAGAAATAAATCCACAATTATATGGTCAATTAATCTAGGACAAAGGAGGCATAAATATCCAATGATAAAAAGACTGTCTCTTCAACAAATGGTGTTGGGAAAACTGGCCAGCTACATGCAAAAGAATGAAACTGGACTGCTTTCTTATATCATACACATGAATAAATTCAAAATGAGACCTGAAACCATAAAAATCCTAGAAGAGAACATAGGCAGTAATTTCTCTGACATTGGCCATAGCAGCATTTTTCTAGATATATCTCCTGATACAAGGGAAATAAACTAATGGGACTTCATCAAAGTAAAAAACTTCTACACAGCAAAGGAAACAATCAACAAAACTAAAAGACAGCCTACCAAAATTTGCAAATGACATATCCAATAAAGGGCTAGTATCCAAAATATATAAAGAACTGATACAACTCAACAGCCCAAAACCGAATAATCCAATTAAAAATTGGGAAGAAGACATATAGATAGCCAGCAGACACATGAAAAGATGTCCAACATTACTGATCATCAGGGAAATGCAAATCAAAACCACAGTGAGCTAGATACCACCTCACACCTATCAGAATGGCTAAAATAAAAAACAAGAAACAACAAGTGTTAGGATTTGGAGACAAAGGAACCCTCCTGCCTTATTGGTGGGGGTGCACACTGGTGCAGCCACTGTGAAAAACAGTACGAAGTTTCTTTAAAAAATTAGAAATATAATTACCATATGATCCAGTAATTATACTACGGGGTGCTTATAGCAGGAATATGAAAAAAAATTTTTAATGTTTTATTTTTTTGAGAGAGAGAGACAGCATGAACAGGGGAGGGTCAGAGAGAGAGAGAGAGAGACACAGAATCTGAAGACAAGCTCCAGGCTCTGAGCTAGCTGTCAGCACAGAGCCAGACGTGGGGCTCAAACCCACAAACCGCGAGATCATGACCTGAGCCAAAGCCGGACGCTCAACTGACTGAGCCACCCAGGTGCCCCAAAGAATATGAAAACAGTAATTTGAAAAGACATATGCACCCCCTTTGTTTATTGCCACATTATTTACAATAGCCAGGATATGGAAGCAAACCAAGTGTCCATCAATAGATGAATGGATTACTCAGCCAGAAAAAAGAATGAAATCTTGCCATTTGCAACAACATGGATGGATCTAGAGTGTGTAATGCTAAATGAAATAGAGAAAAACAAATAATCAATTGCATTCATATGTGGAATTTAAGAAACAAAAATAAAAAGCTACAAAAAATACTTTTTTCTTTTAAAAATTTTTTAACATTTATTTATTATTGAGAAACAGAGAGAGACAGAGCATGAGCAGGGGAGGGGCAGAGAGAAGGGGAGCCATAGAACCTGAAGCAGGCTCAACGCTCTGAGCTGTCAGCACAGAGCCTGACATGGGGCTTGAACCCACAATCTGTAAGATCATGACCTGAGCTGAATTCAGTGCTTAACCGACTGAGCCACCCAGGTGCCCCCAGAAAACACTCTTAAATACAGAGAAGAAAACTGATGGTTACCAGAGGGGAGGTGGGTGGGAAGGTGGGTAAAATAGGTGAACGGGATTAAGAGTATGCTTAATGGTGATGAGCGGTGAGTAATGTATGGAACTGTTGAATCACTGTAGTGTACCCCTAAAACAAATTTAACATTCTGTGTTAATTATAGTGGAATTAAAAAATAAACAGGAAAAAAACAAAAAAGAAAACCCAGAGAACTCACCATGTGGTAGTTCCTCAAATCCAGAGAATTGAAATCAATAAACCTTCTTCCTTCCAGCTCTCAAAATTAGTTTTCTGTTGGGTGATAGTTATTTTTAGAGTTTTTGGTTTTATTTAAGGGAGAAGCAGGAAAGAGTCTACACTGTCTTTGTAATTGAGATTTTAAATCTTTTAAGAATGCACTTTATAATGTGATTTTTTTGTGACATTTGCTTTGATTTCTTTGAAGAGGTGGGAGATCATAAAGACAGTGTGTATGGAGTACTTTGGATTTTTTTTTAATATTTATTTATTTTGAGAGAGAGACCATGGGACAGGGGCAAAGAGAGAGGGAGAGAGAGAATCCCACGCAAGCTGTGTGCTGTCATCACAGAGCTCTATGTGGGGTTTGATCCCACAAACCATGAGATCATGACCCGAGCTGAAATCACAAGTCTGACACTTAACTGACTGAGCCACCCTGCCACCTTTGGAGTACTTCACTTTTACGTCACCACCACCACCACCACCAATCTTGTTCTAGCAACATGTGTGGTTTGTTGTTGTTGTTGTTGTTCAGTTGTTTTTTGTTTGTTTGCTTTTTCTTAAATAATTGCCATTATGTGGTCTTTCCAGAACAGCGTAGGGAAACAACCAGTTTTCATATCCACCTCCTCTAACCGGGAGGAGAACAAATCCAGCCAACTCCCTGCCGGCGTACATGGCTTGGCTGCTGTGATCATCTTGGAGAAGCTTTCTGGCTTTTCCTTTAACTTGCAAGTCTTTAATCCATTTAGAGTTTGTGTATTTATGGTGAATGGTAGGGGGCCTGTAATTTTTTTATATCTGTAACTAGTTCGAATATCACTTATTAAATTATTCTTTCTTCAGTGATCTGTAATGCTTCCTCTGTGAGTCTGCTTCTAGTCTTTCTGTGGGTCAAGCCCTCTGTAATTACCACATTGTCTTAATTTTTAAGTCTTTATGATGTCTTTATCATAGGCAGGATAAATTTTCTACTTTTGTTCTTCAGTAGTATTTTGGCTGTTATTAAACTTTGTTTTTCCAAATATGTTTTTTGAGTCAGTTTTTCAAGTTCCTCAAGCAATATCATTGGGGTTTTATTAGATTTGTATTGAATCTCTATGGTCTCCAGGTCTCTGTCTTCTCTTACTTGATTTCAGCTATCCAAGTCTCCTGGCTATTTCTATAATTAAGCCAATGAAGCGTTCATTTTGTGCACTTGCTATATTCTCTGCATGGATTGCTCTTTCCCCAGATAGCCATCAGTGTTTTCTCTCATACAGTTTTTTTCCCCCTCAAATTCAGAAAAGTAAGAGCTCATGACCTGAGCTGAAGTTGGACATTCAACCGACGGAGCCACCCAGGCTCCCCTAAGTTGTGTACTTCAAAATGGTGAAACTGGTAGATTTTATGTTATGTAAATTTTACCACACACACACACACACACACACACACACACACACACAAAATCAGTAAAAATGGACAAAAGACCTGAGTTGACATTTTATTAAAAAATGTATCCAGTTGGCCAATAAACATGAAAAAGTGCTCAACCTCACTAGTCATCAGGGAAATTACAAACTAAACCACAATGCAGTATCGTGACATATCTACCAGGATTCCTGAATATAAGATTGGCAACAAAAAGTGTTGGGGAGCACGCGAGGAACCGGAACTCTTACAGTTAGATGAGAAAATGAGGAAACTCTTGGATGGTGTCAACTAAAGCTGAACAAATGCATATTCTTTATGCAACAATTTCACTTATAAGTGTATGCATGTAGCAGAAAGGAGTCCTATTTCTACCAAAAGAAATGTACAAGTATGTTTATAGCAGTACTAATCATAATAGTCAACAATAGAAAACAACCCATATGTCCATCATTAGGAAAATGAAAAAATTATGTTAGATACATATACCTGTCAGTCTTAAGATTTTTCTTCTGAAACCGCCTCTGAAAAACTCTAAGATAGGAAAGACTTTAGAATATCCTAATTGCTTAAAGGAGATTAATATTGTAGCACATGGATAAAAGGGAAAAGGACTAAAAATGAGGTATTCTAAGTAGGCAGAGGCCCTGTGTTCTTATGGTAAAGAATTAGATTTTTATTTTTTTATTCAAAAAAATTTTTTAATGTTTATTTATTTTTGAGAGATAGAGAAACAGAGTGTGAACAGGGGAGGGGCAGAGAGACAGAGAGAGAGATACAGACTCTGAAGGAGGCTCCAGGCCCTGAGCTGTCAGCACAGAGCCTGACACGGGGCTCGAACTCATGAACTGCAAGATCATAACCTGAGATGAAGTCGGACGCTTAACTGACTGAGCCACCCAGGCACCCCAAGAATTGGAGTTTTAAATTTCAGTTCAACAGGTGTGAGGCCAAGAAGTTACATGGCATATTCTTCTGCAAAAGAGCCTGGGAATTGCAGTGTTTCTATTGGGCAGCATTGTTCTCAACTAAAAACCAATAGTTCAATCCATATATTAAAGGGGAATAATAGACATTTGGGGACAATGAGCAGTCTCCATCTCATAATCCTTTAGCCTGGTGGAAAGTGTTAAACATATACTTTTATAGATTCTGACTCGATCTCATTCTAAAACCATCTCTGGTAGATATGGATTCTTTTGATCTAGAATGTTTCCTAAACATCCATGATTGTAGCAAACTCTGAGGTAGATCAAAATTTCAGATAGTTGGGGCACCTGGCTGGCTCCATTGGTGGAGTTTGTGACTCCTAGTCTTGGAGTTGTGGGTTTTAGCCTCATGCTGGGTGTAGAGAGAAAAATAAAATCTTTAAAAAAATTTTCAGAACCATTGACGGCTTGATTTGTCAGTTAACTTCCTCACTTTCTCTTATGAGCTCTCATTTTTCTGTGTTCTTACCGTTTGTTTTTTATTCAGTTGCATGATGATATTTTAGAGCTTTCCCAGACTTTCATCTTCTATGTGAATTATTTTCAATTATCTCTCTTTGCTACCATCGATATATTTTTTTCTCACACAAAATCAGCAATTAAAGTGTGTTTCTTATCTTTCAGACTTGGTGTCCAGGTGTGAGGCCAAGAAGTTATCTCCAAAAAGAGATATTTTTGAGACAGAGTCATCCCAATGGGCTTTCGTGGAAGAATTTAAAAGTCATAATCCTGAGAAATCCATTTTCAGAGATCTTTGGGAAGGCAATCCTCAGTTTGAGACACAACAGGAAAAAGAGGGCTATTTCAGGCAATTTGTTATCAACCATGAGCACATGCCTGTATTTAACCAACATTCTTTACTAACTCAGGAATTTTATAATAGAGAGAAAATCTTTGGATGTAAAGAATGTAGGAAAAACTTCAGTTACCGTTTATTTTTTAGTGATCACAGAAGAACTCATTCTAAAGAAAAACTTTCTGAATGTAAGGGATATGCAGAAACTCTTAATACATCATATCTTACTCAACAGAGAATTCAAAATAGTAACAAGTGCAGTGAATGTAAGGAATGTTGGAGGGCTTTTATTCATTGTCCACAACTTAAACAACACCTGAGAATCCATAATGGTGAAAAACGCTATGAATGTAAAGAATGTGGGAAGGCCTTTAATTATGGCTCAGAACTTATTCTGCATCAGAGAATTCACACTGGCGAAAAACCTTATGAATGTAAAGAATGTGGGAAGGCCTTTCGGCAGCGATCACAGCTTACGCAACATCAGAGACTTCATACTGGTGAAAAACCTTATGAATGTAAGCAATGTGGGAAGGCTTTTATTCGTGGCTTTCAACTCAGTGAACATCTACGACTCCATACTGGTGAGAAGCCCTATGAATGTAAAGAATGTGGAAAGACTTTTAGGCATCGCTCACACCTTACCATACATCAGAGAATTCATACTGGTGAGAAGCCCTATGAATGTAGAGAATGTGGAAAGGCCTTTAGCTATCACTCAAGCTTCTCTCACCATCAGAAAATTCATTCTGGCAAAAAACCTTATGAATGTAGTGAATGTGGGAAGGCCTTTTGTGATGGCTTACAACTTACCCTACATCAGAGGATTCATACTGGTGAGAAACCCTATGAGTGCAAGGAGTGTGGGAAGGCCTTTAGACAGTGCTCACACCTCAAAAGACATCAGAGAACTCATACTGGTGAGAAACCTCATGAATGTATGATATGTGGTAAGGCCTTTAGACTTCATTCACACCTTATTCAACATCAGAGAATACATACTGGTGAGAAGCCCTATGAATGTAAGGAATGTGGAAAGACTTTTAGCTATCATTCAAGCTTCTCACACCATCAGAGAATTCATTCTGGGAAGAAACCTTATGACTGTGGAAAGGCCTTTAATCATGGCTTACAATTTAACATACACCAGACACTTCATACTGTTGACATGCCAGTAAGGTTTCCTCTTCTCTCTCCCCATCCTAGTTTAGCATCATGAAATTATTTTTAGAAATTTATGTTTTTTTTTTTAAGATAAAAGTTGGTGAAATACTGAATTTCATTAGTATTGATTTATTTCAATGATCCTTGAGGAAAAAATAAAAAACTTCAGGGCACCTGGGTTGCTCAGTCGGTTAAGTGTCTGACTTCGGCACAGGTCATGATCTCACGGTTTGTGGGGTTGAGCCCTGCGTTGGGCTCTGTGCTGACAGCTCAGAGTCTGGAGCCTGCTCCGAATTCTCTGTCTCCCTCTCTCTCTCTGCCCCTCCCCCACTTGCACTCTGTCTCTCTCAAAATAACATTAAAAATTTTTTTAAAAAAAGAAAAAAGCTTCAAGCAGGAAAATGGAAAAGATTATTAACAGGTAAAAGTTGCTCTAGTTCCAGTGCTGTTTCTGAGATACTATAATAACCAGTATTGGAAATAAATTTTATGAAGTAGTGTTTTCACTGAAACCAGTGAAGTGGCAGAAATAAAATGAAAACAGTCTTCCCCTCCCACAAATCTGTGAGAGCCACTAAGTCTGTGTTGCTCCTTCCTGCTCAAGCATACCTGCAAATATAAAGGGTTTATTGCATGTATGTGGAAGGTTTTACTGCCTGTAGTGACATATTTCATGACAATTTTGTTTGCACTTAAATAATTGTGCTTTTTCCAGGTGAATACATATAGATCTAACTCACTGTTTTTAAAGCTTCTGAATATTTCTAGTATATTAGTATTTTAAGCCATTCCCTACTGTAGACATTCGATTATTCTATTTCTTTTTCATCACAAATGATCATACAAGAAATATTCTTACATCAACATTCTTTTATTTCCATTGAGTAGGTTACCAACGATGACAGTGTATGTAGTTTTGATGTTACATTAATTTTTCATTAAAAAATTTAGGCAATAAAAATATGTGCTACAAAATTCAAAAGTTACCAAACAAGTAAAACTTAAAGCTTTCTTAATACCTTATTCTAAGTACCAGTTGTCAGTTCTTTTGTATTCTTATAGGGATTAAATTTTTTTCATTCTTTGGATGAAAGTGGATTAATCATAATCTTTATTTTATGAAATTTGCGTCATTCCAAATTTAGCCCTCTTTCATTTATTTTCACTATTTCTCAGAGTTTACAAACATTTAACCAACCCTCAACTTGCTGCCTTTCTTCTCCAAATCCTTCATTGCCTACAATCCTTCACTCCAGTAGTGGAGCTCTGTCTTTTGTTTATAATATTTATTTGAGTCTTCTCTCTGTCTCTCTGTTTTTGGTTAAGTCAGACTAGCTAAAAGATTTTCAATTTTATCTTTTCAAAGGGCCGACCCTTGGTTTTATTGATCTTTTCTATTGTCTTTTCAGTGTCTTTCATTTGTATCTGCTCTTATGTTTATCATTACCTTCATTATACAAACTTTGGGCTTAGGTTTTTTTTTTTTCCTAGTTCCTTGGGGTATGAAGTTATTTAAGGCTTTTTTACCCCTTGAGGCACCTGGGTGGCTCATTTGGCTAAGCGTCTGATTTCAGCTCAGGTCATGGCTCAGGTCACGATTTCGAAGTCTGTGGGTTCTATCCCTGCATTGGGTTCTGTGCTGGCAGCTCAGGGCCTGGGGCCTGTTTCAGATTCTGTGTTTCCCACTCGTTCTGCCCCTACCTGGCTTGTGCTCTGTCTCTGTCTCAAAATAAATAAATAAATAAATAACCCTCCCCTCCACCTCCACCCCCCTGCCCAGTGTAAGCTTTTATCCCTGTGAGCTCCCTTCTTAGAACTGCATTTGTAATATCCCGTATGTTTCTTTCTGTTTTCATTTTTCTTAAGGTATTCTCTGATTTCCTTTTGATTTCTGTTTAGATACATTGGTTGTTCAGGAGTGTGTACTGCTGAATATATATAATTTTCACATACTTGTTAATTTTCCAGTTCTCCTTCTGTTAATAATTTGTAGTTTTATACCATTATGGTCAAAAAAGTTACTTGATATGATTTCAGTCCTAAATGGGTAAGACTTGTCTTATAGCCTAACATAGGATCTGTCCTGGAGAATGTTGAGTGTGTGTTTGAGAAGAATGTGTATTCTGCTGCTGTTGGGTGGAGTGTTCTGTGTATGTCCATTAGTTCCATTTGGTCTAAAGTGTTATTCAAGCCCACTCTCTCCTTACTGATTTTCTGTCTGAAAAGAGCTATTGTTGAAAGTGGGATATTGAAGTTCTCTACTATCTTTGTATTGTTATCTAGTTCTCCCTTCAGATCTGTATTTGCTATATATATTTAAATGCTCTGGTGTAGGTTGCATATATATTTACACTTGTTATATCCCCTTTATGAATTAATCACTTATAAAATGACTTGTGACAGAATTTGACTAAAAGTCTATTTTTACTGATATAAGTATAACCACCCCTGCTCTCCTTTGGTGAGCCTTTGCACAGAATATCTTTTTTATCCTTTCACTTTTAACCTTTATGTGTCCTAAAACTAAAGTGATTGATTCTCTTATAGCCAGCAATTTTGGGATTCTTCTTCTTCTCCCCCTCTCCCTCCTCCTTCTTTTTCCTCCTCCCTCCTTCCTCTCTCTCCTCCTCTTCCATCTTCCTCCTCCTCTTCCTCCTCCTCTTCCTTCTTCTTCCTTCTCCCGCCTCCTTTTCCCTCCTCCTGTCTTTCTTCTGTCCATTAAGCTACTCTGTGGCCTTGTTTGGAGAATTTAATTCTTTATAGTTAAAGTAATTATTTATAGGTAAGATCTTTTAATTGCCATTTCATTCATTGTTTTCTGACTGCATTGTAGTTCCTTTTTCCTTTCTTCCTCTCTTGATGTCTTCCTTTTGATTTGATGAGTTTTTTTAAATAGAGGTATGCTTTGGTTCCTTTCTCTTTTGTGTATTTACTATAGGTTTTTTCTGTGTAGGTACTATGGGGCTTACATAAAATATCTTATAACCATTAACAGTCTATTTTAAGATAATAGCAACTTAACTTCAGTTGCATAAAAATGCTCTGATTTTACCTCTGCCCTCCTCCTAAGTTTTATGATACTGATGTCATATTTTATGTCTTTTTATATTGCATATCAAGAAATTATAGTAGCTAGTCTTTTTTAATATTTTTTGTTTTTTTAACTTTTATACTCAAACATGATTTATGTACTACCTTTGCAATATTAAAGTATTGTGAATTTTACTATATACCTTTTCCAGTGAGCTTTATACTTTCCTAAGATTTCATGTTGTCATTTAGTGTCCTTTCATTTCAACTTGAGTTTCCTTTAGCATTTCTTGTAAGGCAGGTCTAGTCATGATGAATTCCCATAGTTTTTGTCTGTCTGGATATGTCTTCAATCTCGCCTATGTAGCTTGCCATGTATTAATTCCTGTGTATTAATTCCAGAGAAATACAGAAATGTTACCCATAAATCACTCTATTTCTTGGTCTTCCATTTTGTGTTGTTATACATATTATAACCATATGCTTTATGAACCCAAACTTTATTTATTTTTATGTCTACTAAAGATGCTGAGTAAAGAAAAGAGGCAAAGTATATACTCTGGAGCTTGTTATATTAATCTTATTTACCATTTCTATTTCTTTTTGTTTCCAGTGGATTCAAGTTAATATCTAGGGTCATTTCTTTATTCTAAATTTTTTAAATGTTTTTTATTTATTTTTGAGAGACAGAGAGACAGCGTGAAAAAGGAGGGTCAGAGAGAGGGAGATACAGAATCTGAAGCAGCCTCTGGGCTCTGAGCTGTCAGCACAGAGCCCGAAGCAGGGCTCGAGCCCACGAACTGTGAGATCATGACCTGAGCCGAAGCCGGACGCTTAACCGACTGACCCACCCAGGCGCCCCCATTTCTTTATTCTAATACAGCTTTGCTCCCACCCACCTTCTTTGTGTTGTTTAATATGGTAATTTCTGTGTTCTAGGTCTAGCAATATAGTTATATTGTATACAATTGTGTACGTATTGTGGTATTGTGGAGCGTTAGCCCAGGCAGGTTTTCTTCTTTAATAATGCAAGTACGTGACTTAAACCAAGGCATCCACCTCAGAGATGGCTATCTCCAACACACTGCCGGTCACATATCTAGATAAAGAGCCAGTCTCCCCTTTCCCAAGGCTTTTTTGATTTACAGATCTTGGCTGATTTCAGTAATTGGCCATTTGGGTTTTTTTTTTCTTTTCCTGCACTTCAAGTTCTTGCTCTTATGTTCTAACCTCATCAATAAAGAGTAAGCCCCCTAAACCTTAGGCCTCCCACCCATGACCCCAATAAAAGTAAAACCCCTTACTCTCTCTCTCTCCAATCTCACTGTATGGCTTCAGATGTGCTGTGTAATTTTCAGGATTTGCAAGTAATAAATGTTCTCTCTCTTTTCTTAAGTTTATTTATTTTTGAGAGAGACAGAGGGAGCAGGGGAGACAGACAGAGAAGGAGACAGAGAATCCCAAGCAGGCTCCATGCTGTCAGCGCAGAGCCCAACGTGGGGCTTGATCTCATGAACACATGAGATCATGACCTGGGCCGAAATCAAGAGTCAGACACTTAACCAACTGAGCCACCCAGGCACCCCATTAAGTGTTCTCTTTCAAAGTTTCTTGATGTTTATTGTTGTGGCCATCTTGCAGTTATAATAAGAACCAAAAGGCCAGTCCAGCCACAACATTGGTTATCAGTAGCATGGGACTGGGACAAAACACACACACACATTTATACACACATATAGATGTGTGTGTGTGTGTGTGTATATATATATACATATATATATACATAATTGCTTTTTAGACTAAGAGAAGAAATATGCATTTGTTCTTTTATTTTTATTTTATTTTTTAAATATAGTTTATTGTCAAGTTGGTTTCCATAGAACACCCAGTTCTCATCCCAACAAGTGCCCTCCTCCATGCCCATCACCCATTTTCCTTGCCCCCACCCCCCATCAACCCTCAGTTTGTTCTCAGTATTTAAGAGTCTCCTAGGGTTTGCCTCCCTCCCTCTCCTTAACTGTTTTTTTCCCCTTTCCCTTCCCCTATGGTCCTCTGTTACATTTCTCCTGATCCACATATGAGTGAAAACATATGGTATCTTTCTCTGCCTGACTTATTTCACTTATTGTGCTTTTATAATTACACGATACCTTTACTGGTGCTTTTTGATACCATCTAGGGTCACTTGCTTTCATTCTGAAGAACTTTCTTTAGTGTATCTTATAAGGTAGGTCTGTTACCAACTGATTCTCTCAGTTTTGGTTTGATTGGCAATGTCTTTATTTCACCATTTTTTAAAGGTAGTTTTACATGTATATAAATTTTTTTGTATACAGATACACCCCCCACCCAACCTGACCCTGACTCCTCCCAGAACTTTGAATATGTCATTCCATTGTCTTGTGGTCTTCATTGTTTCTGATAAGAAATCTACTGTTCACTTTATTGGGGTTCTCTTGTAAGTGATGAGTCTTTCTGTTGCTTTCAAGATTTTCTTCTTGACTAGCTTTTAGCAATTTTACTATGAGGTCTTTGTGGATCTTTGCTTATAGTTTCTTTAGCTTCTTGGGTGTGTATATTAAAGTTTTTCAGTGAATTGGGAAAATTTCAGCCATTTTTTCTTTTTTTTTAAATTTTTTTAATGTTTTATTTTTGATACAGAGAGAGACAGAGCATGAGAGGGGGAGGGGCAGAGAGAGAAGGAGACACAGAACCAGAAGCAGGCTCCAGGCCCTGAGCTAGCTGTCAGCACAGAGCCTGACGCGGGGCTCGAACCCACGAACGTGAGATCTGACCTGAGCCGAGGTCGGAGGCTCAACCGACTGAGGCACCTAGGCGCCCCCAGCCATTATTTCTTAAATGTTTCTTTTCTGATTCTCCTCTTTACATGTTTGTTGGCATTCTTAATGATGTCCTACATTTCTCTGAGGTTCTGTCCACATTTCTTCATTCTTTTTTCTCTCTGTTCTTTGAATTATATGATCTCCATAATGATCGTATTCATTGATTCTTTTGCTGGCTCAAATTTGTTGAGTTCCTCAAGTTACTTGTTTCATTTTAATCACTGCAGTCTTAAACTCCACAATTTCTATTTGGTTCTCTGTAACTTCAATTTCTTTGTTAATGTTTGCTCTTTGATGAAGCATTATCATCATATTTTCTTTTGCTTCTTTAACATAATTTTAATGGCTGCTTTGATGTCCATTTCTGTTAACTGTGACACTTGGGCCCTCTCACAGACAATTCTGTTGCTTGCATTTTTCCTGGGTATGGGTCATATTTTCCTGTTTCTCTGTATGTCTCATAATTTTTTGTTTAAAACTGACACTTGAGGTAATATATCATGTTATATATTTTTGCAACTCTGGGTACAAATTTTCCCATCCTGCTTTCTGAATATTGATAATCTGTGGCTTTCAGTCAAACTCAGAGTCTTTCTTGTTTGTTTGTTTGTTTGTTTTTACAGTGGGCTCTCGCCTATTGTGGGACTTGAACTCATGACCCTGAGATCAAGAGTCAGATGCTCTACTGACTGAGCCCCCAGGCAACATATTTCTTGTTTAATTCTACAGTTGGCTAATACGGTGATGTTGTCTTACATTCTTTCACGGGGTGGGCATAAAGCATTCAAGCTCACTTTTCATAAAGGGCTGTGCCACAGGGTTCCATGAGTGTTGTTGTTGTTGTTGTTGTTGTTGTTGTTTCTTCTGTAACTCTGAGGATCAGAAACTGTTTTGCAGAAGCATAGGCTGCAGTACCAGCAAAGGTATGTTGTAGGATGTTAATCATCTGGTTTTAGGAGTGTAGGCTTTAGCATGCCAAATGGTGAACTGCTTTTCTTTCAAAAATGCAATCACCAGGTGGTCCTGAATATTGCACAGGTTATCACTCTTTGTCCTGCCTGCACTTTAGAATGAGTGTCAATGCCTAGTTGAAACACACAACTGATTATCCCAGGGAGAGTGTCATTTCCCTGAGCCTAGCATCAGTTATGACTTATGCTAGAATTGAGACATATGATTCAATCTGAGATAGAGATTTGGGCAAAGACACATGACCCACGGCTACTTTAAGGAGCGCTTCAATCTCATTCCTGTCAATGTCAATTATCAAAACTTCTGATTTAGATCAGTTAAATCTTTTAACAAAGGTTTGCTAAGACTCAGGAAATATAACACAAAGCAGCAAAGCCCAAACTCTCAGCAGCACAGATCAAACAGCATGCTTTCCAGTTAGTCACTCAAAATGCATAGTTGCCAAAAGGCAACAGAGCTTGTTAGCAAACCCAAGGTAGTTATCTCTCTGATCACTGCTTTAATTTTTGCAGCCACCCTACAAAATGTGGGAGAGACCCCAACTCAAAATTTGGTTTGGGTGTCAAGACTGGTGTTACCACACATGCACCGACAGAATAAGGAAAGGGTTAGTACTCACATAATGATATTTTCTGGGGAGACAAGATTCCAAGCAGGTCTCAAAATGGATTGAGGGATCAGGGAGGGGAGAGTCGCTTGGGTTTTTATTGTGCTTAGGGGTAGGGCTGTGTAAGGGTTCCCATGAAGAGGCTGGGGTTTGTGTAGTTTGAACTTCCCACCTGCACTAAAGGAAAGGACACATAGCAGTCAAACATCAAAAATGGAATCCTGCCCTTTATTACACTGTATTACCTGTTACTTTATAACAAGCTACCACAAACAGCAGCTTAGAGCAACACACAGTCACTCTCACAGTTTCTGAGTCTCATGAATCTAAGCATAGCCTTGCTGGGTCCTCTATTTCAAGGTTTCTCATAAGGCTACAGTCAAGGGGTGCATGGCTGGCTTAGTTGGAAGAGTGTGCAACTCTTGATCCCAGGGTTGTGAGTTGAGCCCCGCATTGGGTGTAGAGATTACTTAAATAAAACTTAAAAAAAAAAAAAAAGCTACAGTCAAGATATGGACCAGGTTTTACCTGAAGGCACAACTGGGGAAGGATCACTTTCAAGCTCCCATGGTTATTTGTAGGATTTGGTTCCTTACAGGCTATTAGACCAAGGACCTCAGTTTCATGCTGGTTGTTGGCCAGGGTGCAATTTCAGTTCATTGCTTTATGGGCTTCTCCAATATGGCATCTTACTTCATCAAAGCCAGCCAGACAGAGTCAATAAAGAGTCTTATAGCAAGAAGTTTTCTTTTGTAACTTTAATCATGGAAGTGACTTCCTATGATCTTTGCCATATTCTATTGATTAGAAATGTTACTAAGCTCACTTTCAAAGGGAAGGGAGTACAGAAAGGCATGCATATCAGCATCAGGGATCATTGAGGGACATCATAGTCTTTCTGCCACAGGGCCCTATGGCCATTTACTTGAACAGCTGTACGTTGGAAAAAGGAAAATACCCAGATATCTTGAAATCATTGTCTGACTTGACAATGATACCCAGAGACCTAAAGCATTATCACAGTCCACATGTTAAAATAGTCTTATGTGGGGGTCAGGTAATAAGTGGATTTCTGACCAATGTCTAGCTTACAGTGGAACTATTGGGTTCACACACCATCTGATGGTTATTTTATGTATCCCTAAATTTACAGTAAGTATTGGCATATTTTGGATTTGAAGTTATTCCACATCTGGGATCCTTGGCCTTTAGTGGTAGAGTTACAGTGGAAAAAAAACAAGTGGAAATCTCTGAGATTACTCCTGTCCCCCCAAGCCACAATGGTAAGTGAAAAATTGTATTGCATCCTAGAGTGATGGTGGAGATTAGTCTTACCCTAAAGATCAAAAGGATGTAAGATTGGTGGTCACTATTATACCTCAGTATCATTGTCTATTTTATACTCCAGGCTGTGAATGTAACTATAAGCTTTACCAGTTAGTAGCCTCTGGAAGTGGTATTTTTGCTACAGCAGGTGTTTAGTAAACAGTCATTGATTTGAATGACTTTATTCTTTTCTACCCCAATTACAAAAGAAAACCAAAACCAGTTTCAAGTGACAGACATATGTGTTTATGATTTGCCACCTCTGTCAAAATATAACAGGAGATCTGGAGATTCACAGTAATTAATTTCACTGATGACATCAGTCTAATAAAACAGCATGGGGAAAGGATGTTGTGCACATTAGAAGACTTGTTAAGATGCATGTTCTCCAGAGGATGAGAGAAGAACCTATAAAGACTCAGGGACCTTCCACTTAGTAAAATGAAAGAAACTGCTCTGTGTGTATCCTCTACTACTGAGAAGAAAGCACACTTCCAGGCAAACTTCTTTGTGCTATGAAAGCAGCACATTCAACATTTTCGAATACCCATATATAGAGTGGCAAAGAATGCTACCAGCTTTGAGTGGAGCCTAGCATAGTAAAAGGCTCAGTAGCATGTCCTAGCTGAGGTACAAATAGTGTTTCCACTGGAGCTGTATGATCTGAAATAACTGTAAACTGTTGGAGATCTGACTGATGGAAAATGATGCGGTGTGGCGTTCACAGCAAGCCCTAGTCAGAGCAGAATGAGCAAGACTATGTTGTCTATGACAGATAATCAGTTTTTGAAAATAAGCTCGTGGTGTGCTCCTGGACCCTGTGAGGACAGATTGTTTGGCCATGCGAGTCATCATGCTCCCTGAACTGCCCATCGTGAGGTATGTCCTGTCAGAACCACAAAAGTGATAAAGTTGGATGAGCCCAGTGCAATCTTTGAAAAACTGGAAATGGTACATTTAGGATTAAGCACAAGAAATACTAAAGGGCACACACAATCTACATAAATATGTCACCTATTGCTTCCACCAGTGGCTCAGATCACTCATATGGACAAACAGGAGTCCCATAAAACCAGCTGAGACAGAAAGAAAATGACTGAACTGGGCTTACAGTTTGTTGGCTCTGTATGTGAATGAAAATTGAAGTGGAAAGCAATAGCTTTACTCAGAAGCTTCACACAGGTGGCTCTGAAAGAGGATTTTTCTCAATGGATGAAACTTAAGGTATTGCATTTTGTCATCCATTTCATGTAGAAGGAGAAGTGTCCCAAGAGAAGAATAATCATACTCCTTGGGTAAATGGCCTTGTCAGGGGCCTGGAAGAAGAAAGGTTAAAAGATAGTTTTATCAGTCAATATTTAATCAGAGAAACAGAAACTGTATAAATAAAAATTTATTGCAGTGAAACTGCTAATGTCATTGTAGGAGCTGTCTAGGCAAGTTGAAAATCAGGAACGGCAGGCTAGAATTATTGGACATAAGATAATACTGCTATCTACAGGCAGACTTTTTTTCTTTTTCAGGGAATTCCTCAGCTCTGCTCTTAATGTCTTTCAACTGATGAAATCTCAGATACTCTCCCTTAAAGTTAACTGATAATGGACTTTAGTCACATCTACAAAATACCTTCACAGCAACACCTAGATTAGTATTTGAATTAACTGTAGTCTAGCCAAGTTGACACATAAACATGACCTTAACTGTCCACCAGTTATCAACTTGTCACCCACACACATTTCCTTTAATCACACTCTTCAAATGAAGACCATAAGTCATACTTCCAACTAACATGAAACACACTGTACAATTGAAAACAAATTAACTCTTTCCCCAGGAAAGGATGCAAAGTCCTTGGATGAAGCTCATTCATCTTTTATATCCTGTAACTTAAATACTGTGATATAAAATTAACTACTATTTTTTAAAATGCTTATTTATTTTTGCAAGAGAGAGAGCAGGGGAGGGGCAGAGAGAGAGGATCAGAGTGTGAAGCAGGCTTCAGGCTCTGAGCTGTCAACGTAGAGCCCAATGCAGGGATTGAACCCACAAGCTATGAGACCATAACTTGAGCCCAGGTCAGCCTACCGAGCCACCCAGGCGCCCCTAAAGTTAACTATTACTAATAAGTCTTATGTTTGATGGGATAAGAGAGGGAAGGAAACAAAAATATTTGGTTAATATGTATACAAACATAAAATGAGGAAGAATTATGCATGCTATTACTGTTCTCATTTTTACAACTGGTTATATAGTTTTTATAACTACCTTCTTTCACTACACATTTTTTATCTACTTTGCCCTCAGCAAACACCTCAGCTGGCTTTGATTCTTTCCTGGCAGGATAACCCAAATATTTCTGAAGTGCCTGAGTCATTAGCAGTCCTGCCTGAATCCAGGTGCAGTTTTCCATTAACATCAATCACAGAACATGGTAGTACTGAGACACCCTAAAGGATCTCCTGTATTTCACACGTAGTCTTCCTTACATCCATTATGTAGTAGCAATGCAGTTTCCTCTCGGTAATTAGGACCAATCACTCATTCAGTAAACTAACCCCCTTCTTTGCCTGTTGATTCAGAAGCATGAGGAGCCCAAAGTGGCTTGAATTCAAGGTGGCAGCTTCAACTTTCAGTTTCATGGAATGATTGTTCTATCTTCTGGTGGAAGCATTCCTCTCTTTGTAACTAAGGCTTCTAGTCCAACAGCGCCTATTGCTAGTGGATCACTAGGGGTTATATGAGTGGAAGGACTCCCATTTGTACCTCTTGATTCCTGGACTCTGGGAAAAACAGCACCATATATTGGATGTGGATTTAAAGCATACACAGCATCCTCAAGGACACTTCCCCAGTCCCACAAGATACTGCTATGTCACTGGCACTGACACTGAGGCTTCAAAAGGCCATTCTAACGTTTTATCAAGACAGCTTCTTCAGGATGATGGAAAACATGGTAAGACCATGTGAGTAGCATGAGTATGGGCTTGTAGCCACAATTCATTTGCTATGAAATAACCCCTCTGATCAGAAGCAAATGTTATTTGAAATACGACAATGATGCGTAAGGTGCTCTATAAGTCCACAGATGGTGGTTTGGTGGAAGCACTGAGTGCTGGGAAAACAAAGCCATATCACCCAGGGAATGATGCCATGTTGATGACTCGGTGTTGGTCTCTGCTACTGGCAGACTGGGAACTCAGCAGTCGCTGTACCCGGGACAGTAATGGCGCATGCAAGTCCATGCAAAACCTCCATCTTAAGGACCATGGCCACTTTGTTTTATGAGCCACAGGAGTGGCTGAGGAAAGAGGCTGACTGATATCCAAAGAATCGATCATCCTCTACATGTATTAAGATCCTTCTCTGCCGAGATAAGCATTCACACTGGACACAAATATTGTCACATCATTTGCCTATTCAGAGAGACCTATCCATGTACCACTTCCCCAGACTTCTTATCAAACATTTTTCCAGTCATGTTCCTTCTAAATCCCTGACCATCCAACCAAACTATTGACCACGGCCTATGAGTATAGACTCTTGCTTCTGACCTTTTCTCCTTCCGGGCAAAATAAACAACCAGATGCTCTCCTTCCAATTTTTCCCACTGGGAAGATTTCATTTCATTGTTGTCCTTCAAGAATGTCCCAGCAAGGACATAGTACTGCAACTGTCCTTCTTTGGGTGGTACTTGCATATCATACAGAAGCATCTGTAAACCACGTTCACATTTTTCTCTTAATCAGCCAGCTGGCTGTAAGGCACTCCTCATGAGACCATAGATATGGGCCAGGAGAAGATAGTATCATAGAATTAGGGGTCCTGTGGATTTATTTGGTCCATTTCTTCATGCAACTTTGCCTTCAGGGCCTGCTTGAGCCTAATCTCCTATATACCACTCTCATTTGATAATGGGGTGCTGCTGTCCACATCCAGCTTTGTGGCCTGGTGGGCAGCTCAGATCTCATGGTAACTTGATGGACTATGATTAATTGTTGAGTCTCTATGAAAGCCCCATAGCAAACCAAATGCTATTTCTGAAAAGCAGAGTAACAGCAAAGGATGGCAGGACTTCAAAATCTCAAGGGTCTGCACTGTGTTCTCCAATAGGGCCCTGCCAAAGGCTCCAAACAGCATCTCTATCTGCCACTGGTACTTCAAGCACCATCAGATATTCTGGATCATACAGCCCAAGTAGAAACGCAGCTTGCCTGGCAGCCTGGACCTGTTGAAGAGCTTTCTGTCCTTTCGGGCCCCACCCAAAACTAGCAGCTTTTCAATTCATTAAGTAAATGGGCCATAATGGCATATACAAATGAGGACTGTGTTTTGTCTAAAATCCAAAGAGCCCACTACGTGTCATGGTTCTAGGAGGGGCCAGTTTCACTTAAAGTTTCACTTTAAGGAGGATATCTCAGGGTACTTGCAAAGCATCCGACTCAGCTCAGGTCATGATCTCACTGTTAGTGGATTTGAACCCCACGTTGGGCTCTGCACTGACAGCCCAGAGCCTGGAGCCTGCTTCAGATTTTGTGCTCCTCTTTCTCTTGTGTGCGTGCTCTCTCTCAAAATTAAACTGTATATCTCAACATGCACCACTTTGACTCCATAGAAATTCCACTGAGGTGGAAGGCCTTTGAATTTTTACTAAAGTATTTCCCACTCATTGACATACAAATATCTTAACAATACGTCTACCATCCTAATACCTTATTCATGTAATGGACTAACATGATGACTTGTGGAAGGGAAGTGTGATCAAGGTGTAAGTGGACTAAATTATGATCTAGAGCTGGAGAGTTGATAAACCCTTGTGATGGTTAATTTTATGTGTCAACTTGAGTAGGCCACGGTACATATTTGCTCAAATATTCTAGATGTTTCTTTGAAGGCATTTATTAGATGAAATTAACATTTCAATCAGTAGACTGAGAAAAGCAGATGATCCTTCATAATATTTGTGGGCCCCATCCAGTCAGTAGAAGGCTTTAATAGAAAAAAAAATTGACCTCTCTTGAAGAGGAAATTCTATGAGCAGACTGTTCTTAGGCTTGAACTACAGCATGAACTCTTCCCTGGTTTTCCAGTCTGGATGACTACCCTGCAGATTTTTGACTTGCTAGCTTCCACAGTTGTGTGATCCAATTCTTTAAAATAAGTCGATCTCTTTTTTGCTGTCTCTATCTTCTGTTTCTTTATATATGTGTATATATTTATGTTTGTATACATACATGTTAGTAAATATATACATGGTAAATATATACATGTGTGTATGTGTATGTACACACACACATATATCTGTGTGCATGTGTGTATATTTGTGTATAAACCCCTAAGGGTGCCTGTTTCTCTGGAGAACCCAGACTAACACAGGTCCTGAGGTAGAACGGTAAAGGTGTATTGCTAGCCTAAAAACACAGTACTTCTAGGGGTCTTTACTAACAGTTGTTTGGAAAAAATTTTTCCAGGTCAATAGCTGTACGCCACATACCAGAGGATGTGTTAATTTGCTCAAGCAACAAAACCACATCTGGAATGCAATTAGGATTACCACCTGATTAAATTTATGACGATCTATTGTCATTTAAGATCCATCTGTTTCCCACATAAGCCAAATAAGTGACTTGAATGAGTGAAATATGTTGCATATTACCCCCCTTCCCCGATCTTTCAAGTCCAGTGATACCAATCTCTGTAATCCCTGCAGGATTATGGTATTACTTTTTTTTTTTATTACTATTTTTGTGGATAGAGGCAGTTATACCTACAAAGGTTTCTGGTTGGCCTTCCCTACTGTAATAACCCTCATGCCACAGGTTAGAGAACTAATATGGGGGTTCTGTTGCCAAGTAGGTCTATCCCAATTATGCATTTGGAACTGGGGAAATAACCACAAAATGGATTGGGAAACCAATGGGCTCGCTGTGAGACAGCCCTGAACTGAAGCTGACCTCCATAAGTTCCTACTCTACCTGGGGGACCACAGTGACATTCTGAGTTTCCAGAAATTAGAGTCAGTTCAATGCAATGTTCATTAATTCCTGAAATGTATAATTATTTCTTTTTCCCCATTGCAGCTGCATTGGGATTTACTTTGATAAATGGCCATAGTTTCCTCTGGAGAAAGATTAACAATATAAACTTCTGACAGTGTAGCAGTGTCCTTTCTAAATGGGGCCTGGGCCTTCCCTTTTATTCAAGGGGTTCTGAATCACTGTAGAAATTCAAGTTAGATTTCTGTTCCCTCAGCCTAGAAGTCTTCTGCTTTATAGATCAAATAAGGATTTAGTACTCTAACCATATGTCTTTTCTAGGTATACTGTGATAAATTCGTGAATACCATAGGTCTTTGCAAGTCGGACTACATTGTTTACTGCTTTGGCTTTGCTGCTCTATACATAAACACACACAGGTCATGACCTGAGCCAAAGTCAGACACTTAACAGACTGAGCCACTGAGGCACCCTCCCTTATTGTATTTTGAAATTCCAGTTAATTGGTAACAGTTTACACCATAATTTTCAATGTACAGAGAATCAGAGTTGTTTGGTATGCTGAGCTTCCTCCTCACAGTTACAGTGAAAGATTTGTCTTCTAGAATCGCTGGGGTAGGTTAGCAGGTCTTATGTGATAAATCTAGTCTAACAATCCAATCTCCCTAAGCCTTGGGATACCTTACTGTACAGGATACCAAGGAGGTTCTAGTGTATCAACTTCATTTATGTAGGCCACCACTGAGTCCATGTTTTAGCCAGCCAGCCAGTTAGAGCCTTTCTTAACTCCTCAAGCCAAAACACTGGCTCCAGAATCTGCCTGGTATAACTTTATATTCTTTCCTCCATAATCACACACTTTAAGATCCATTTACAAACATAACCCATGGATTTATTTGCATAAATTAGAAAAAAATCATGCAGTTCTTTTAGTGAAAAGCACAACTCCTTTGGGTCACACTTTGTACCTAATGTTTTGGGTACAGTTTGCCTGGACTTGAATCTCATTACTGGTCTAGAAGCAAAGAGGTATGGAAGGATTAGTCTTGAGGAGAATCAGCAGGGCCTTTCAAGGCAACTGCCTCTGAGGAGGCCTTGACAAGTTCTTCAGGCAAAGGAGAGGTAACCTCAGGCAGGGGTAGTAGAGGGGCTTCTAATAGCAAGGAAGACTCAGAAGAATTTACGGGTTCAGTGTCCCTAGCTTTGCTGAAATGTGTCCACGTATTCCCACTCCAATGTTCAGAATCCCATTTTTTTTCCAATCAGTGCTCTCACTTTAAGAGAAGATACCCTACATGTTTAGGAGTTTAATTTGCAGAGTAATTCATCCACTGGCTGGATGAGGCTCTGGGCTTCTTGGGCTTCTTTTTCAGAAATCTTGGCCCTAAGTCTACATTAGATAAGGTTTTCTTCCAGAGAAGACATAGAAACATTTTTTTTTTTTTCCGAGTCACGCATGCAAAAGCAAAGGGCTTTATTACGGGTTTAGGCTCGCCGGGGCCTAAACTCGGGCTCACAGACTTTACCGGCGTGGTGGATCCGTGCTGAGAGCCCCGAACAAAGGTGGGGTAGGGCTCTTATGAGTTTGGGAAGGGGGAGTTACAGGAAATTGTGACATAGGTACAGTGATCCAATTATTATACAATATTATTGACAGCAGGTTTATCCAATTACAACATTTAGAGTGTTAACCAATCAGAGTAGACCCAGGACCCAGGACCCTCACATAGGGTGTAACTAGCCTTAAGCAATAGGCCTGCCCTTAGGAATGTTAAGGGTATTACAAGGGCGGTCCCTCTTGCCTTGGGCAATGTGTGCCCTTCTATTGTCTCAAACCTGCGTCCTTACATTCCCCCCTCTGTCTTGTAACTGACCCAATCCTGGGTCAGCTGAGTTACCACTGTACCCCTAAAGCCTGGCATAGCCCTCCTTGGCGTAAGGGGAATTTCTTACCCTGTAAAGGGCATAGGGAAGGAGAGTTTACCCAATTTCCGCCAGTCTCCATGGTTAATTTGGTAAGGGTCTCTTTTAGGGTTTCTAATATCTGGTGCTGTCTGGTTTACAAAAGTAAGAATGACAGCCAATTTGTTTACCAACAGAACATCCTCAGGATCTTTGGGCATATAAGTGCAATATGCCTTTATGATTCTTTCTAACCTTAGCCAAATTGGTGGGCCGTCTAGCAGCCACTTGAGGACCCCCCATTAGAGTCTGGCAATAAAGGAGTAGGCTCCCCTTACCTTTTGCCAGTGTTGAAATCCCATGTTTAGATCAGAGGCAATTAATACCAACAGAACATCCTATCAGGAACTTTTGCTGTTTCCCCAGCTTTCTGGGGCAACATTTGCCAGTCCAATGGCAAAGAGGCAGGGCAGTTTATTTTACTGGACCGATGATTCCTCAGGCTTCTGCCGTGCTAGACCAGCCAGCTTCCGGGGTGTGGCTGGAGCAGGGCTGGAGATCCCTGGAGTCAAGAGTCTTTTTGAAGATCAGTCCAAGCTGATCGACTGGATCTGGATCACCTCACCAGGTTGAGGGCTTTTTTCTGAGTCAGTCCGCTTGACTCCAGAGAGATACCTGAAACTTTAATAGGGGCTGACCCCCATTTTTAAATATCATCCTCACAGACTAACAAGCCTGAGATCTAACAACAAATATTCAAAGACACTCAGAACTAGAATAACATTTACAGTAGTGCATTGCTGAAACATAGTTTTTCTCTCTAAAAAAAAAACCTCCATTATCAGAGAGAGCCAAATCGAGACTAATGCATTGGTGGAACGAGTCCATTCTTAACAACCCTGGCCCAATTATTTACATAAGCTCAGCAAGAATACAGATTGTTCATGAGAACTTTATAAGGCTTGCTTTGCTGGGTCCTTTTATAAGGAATCTCCAGGTTGAACTTTTAGTAGCCGCTCTGGGCCAGAAGCCGAGCCAAGCCAGCACTTTCCATCAGGCCTGCAATACCTGTTAAATTGGGCAAACTCCTCTTCCCGAGGCTCCCAACATATGCTGAAGTTCCTGCCCCCGCCAGGAAGTGACCTTCTTTACTCACCTGGGGAGGCTGCTGGGACTCTGTGAGCAAGGTATCCAGCCAACATTTCCATGAGGCTTTATGGCTCCATGTTCCATAAAGTCAACCTTAGTTCCTTAAAGCTGTCAGGTCATCCCTGAGCCTATGCCTGACTCTCGAACAGGACATTCCAGTCAAAGCCTTGGTAAAACAACCAGTATTTCTCATGGTGTCTTACTGTAAAATGAACAGATTTTTATTGAACTTATGCAAACAATTATAATGGCCATGAAAGAAAGAATACTCACTGAGTTTTTGAATTTTAGACGGTTTAAGTAGAGAGAAAAGATAAATGCTCTAGACAAATGCTTTATAACATCTTAATCTGGATAAGCAAACATTAAAGGAACAACAATATTTCCAATAACAAGAGTCACAAAACTATAATTTCCCATGTTTCTAATTTTTGTTCAGCTTCAATGCAGCTTCTAGCTC
>PISW01013164.1:0-27754 GCA_004023785.1 Mungos mungo
CTGTCCCGGGTCTCTCAGGGCCACTGCATGTCGTGCCCCATTTTCCTTCCTCCTGCATTCCCCTCCCCCATCTTAGTCCCTCCCGTTCCTGGGTGCCCCCACCACTCTTCTTTCCCATCCATCTGCCCACGGGGTTTCTCAGCGCCCCTTGCAGGTCCCGGTCCACATCCCTTTCACGTGCATTCCCCTCCCCCCAGCTTAGTCCCTCAGCGCCCCCTGCAGGTCCCCCCACACTTGCCCTCCTCGTGCACTCCGCACCCAACAGACCTCAGCACCCTGTGCGAGTGCCCCATAGGTTCCCCCATAGCCATCCCCCAGGTCCCCAGGGGCGCCTTGCAGGTGCCTCCCCGTTTCCCCTCCATATCCGTCCAGGTCTCAGCTCCCCCTGAGAGGACTCCTCCCCTCCAACTTCCCCGTCGTCCCTTGCCCTCTCTCCCCTGGCTCCGCCCCTTCCACGCTGAGCCCCCTTTGCCACCCGGCGCCTGCGCACTGCTGCGTTGACCCCCGCATCAAAGCCGCTTCCGAGCTACGCGCAGTAGCCGGCGTCACGCGGCTCCCGCGCGGCTCCCCCGCGGCTCCCCCGCGGCTCGAGGCAGAGGCCGCCCAGCAGCAAGACAGGGTGGGCTTGGCGCCCAGGCCGCGCCTTTCGGGTGAGGGGCCGCCCCCGGGGCTAGACGCCAGCCCCCCCGAAGCGCGGGCTGTACCCACGTGGGCGAGGGGGAGGGCGGGTGTGGCTGGGGGGAGAGGTCCCAGGGGAGCATGGAGGCGCGGGATGGGGGACAGGCCGGGAGCGGGGGCGCCCCAAAGCCCTGCGGGTGTGCGTGCCTGAGTTTGCAGCCTGCTCCACCGGAGTCTGTGGGGGCTGGAGGCTCTAGGCCCAAAGCCCGCGTGGCGCGGAAGGTGCTCGATCTGGAATTGCCTTGTGGAGGACAGCTTGCCCAGACCCCACCTTGCTAGTCCTAGCGTGTGTGTTTGCTGAAAGCCCGCTCTCGGGGAGCTTTCCGGGCCCAGGAGTGTGCACTGGTCCAGACCCTGCTCAGGCCCCACCTTTGCTAGGCCTGGAAAGTGCATTTGCCAAAAGCCAACTTCAGGTCCAAATCCATTGGTTCTAGAATCTTCTGGACTAATACCTGCTTTTAGCTTAAACCCTGTTTAGGCTCAGGCTCTTCTAGGCCTAGGCTGAATCAACTTAGTCCTGACCCCTAGGAGGCCAGGACCGAGTCACGCCTGGATCCCACCGCGATGCTACTGAGTTGGCTTCTTTCTCACGCAGGTCGGGTCAATGGCAGGGACCGAGATCTCTGTCCCTTCTGTGCAGTTTACCAGAATCAAAGAACTGGAGTCGATGCCAGAGAAAGCCCTGGAAGTGGCGGAGGACGATGGCACATGCAGAGGGAGGGAGAACCAGGGCCCCGGAGACCTGGTGGCCAGGTGCCCCTACGAGCCCCTCCCGGGCAAGATGCCAGAGGGGGAGCAGGAGCCTGCACTCACCACGGAGGAGGACGAGAAGCACATCGTGACCCTGCAGACGGTGCCCTTTTCCTCCGAAGAGCTGCACCTGCAGGCCGGCGGCTGGCCGACCTCGATGCCCGGGGAAGGGGTGCAGTTGACCCTCCCGCAGGCCAGTGGCGGGCTGCAGTCTCTGTGGCTTGAAGAGGGGTCCCAGCCGTGCGTGGCTGTTAACATCCAGGAAAACATGTACGCTTTGCAAGAGATGGAGGTGACGCAGTTTCACGTTCTGGAGGGCAGCATGGCCGCGGCCGGCGAAGACGGCAACTTTGTGGTGAGCCTGGCTGAAAGCGCCGGGCTGATCAAGGTAAGACTGGTCTTAATGAACAGACTCTGTTTCTAGAGGAAAAACTCTGACAGCTTTTCTTTTTTTTTTTTTTAAGTGGCTCTTGGTGCGGTCTTAGGTGTGGACAAGCGATTTTAAAATTGCACTTTAAAATTAAACGGTAAAAATAATGCCCTGGGAAGATCTTGGGAGACATCATGTTCTTTACTCTTTTTTTCTTTTTTTTTTAAATTTTTCATGTTTATTTAATTTTGAGAGAGAGACAAACAAACAGAGTGGGAGTCGGAGAGGGGCAGAGAGAGAGGGAGACACAGAAGCCGAAGCAGGCTCCAGGCTCTGAGCTGCCAGCACAGAGCCTGATGCAGGGCTCAAACTCACAAACCGTGAGATCATGACCTGAGCCAAAGTCGGGTTGGATGCTCAACCGACTGAGCCCCCCATGGGCCCCTTCATGTTCTTTTCTAAGAGCTTAAAAACTTACACTGATTAGAATACTGCAGGGTGCTGTGTGGTTTTGTTTGTTTGTTTTGTTTTTATAGAAAACAGGGTGACCTTTCATTACCAAAGCCCTTGGTGCTTAGTAGTTACAGCTTAAGCATTTTGGTTGCAATGGACAATCTTCTGTGCTGCTTTCATTTTTTTTTGTTTTTCTTTACGCGTTCTGTGGTTTCATCAAGGCCACGAGTTTTATCGATTGTAATCAAGAGTATAGTACTCTTTTGTGAGCACTCATTTTTGTGTGCATACCCATTTTTGTTAATTAGCTCGAGAAAAGCCAGGAGGAGGACCGTCCGCCTGCTGAAGGAGGACTCGGTGCCCATACCGAGGAGCAGTTCTTTCTTGTGGAAGCCAAGCCTGGCGACAGAGGAAGTGACGAAATTGTTCTGACAATTTCAAACTTAAACGTGGGAGAGCAGGAAGGCAGACCTGCCTCCGAACCAGGACCTGTTGAAAAAACCAACTCTACAAAAAATCAGAAGAACACGAAGGGTAGGCCAGTTTGTTTAGCATAAGAGACCCTGCATCACGGGGCGGGGGGGGGGGGGGGCCTGCGGTTTTCCTTAGGGGAACGAGATGGCGGTTGAAATTGTATGTGATTGACCTTTAGTTGGCTTTCACAATGTCAGGAAACGCGAGCAAACTTAAGCTCATGGTCTGTATGAGGAATCAAATCCAAAAGAGCTTTGTGTCCTGGGCACAAATGTTCTAAAAGCATTGTACAAATGCTCCTGCCATGTGCTGTGTAAGAGGAGGGGGGCCCTGATCTGCCCTTGGTCTGCAGCCAGATGGTGGGAGCAGGGGGCGGCGGGGGGCGGGAATGCAGGGCTGGTGGAGGCCAGGGCAAGAGCCTGGGGGCCAGGAGAAGGGCTGAGGTCCAGAAAGCAGCAGAGTGAGCACCTCATGTTAGGTGAGGACCAGGAAGAGGACACAGGTCCCATCAGGACGGTCACCATTCCAGGCAGCAGGAGGCGGCTTCTTAGAGTGGACAGCTTCCAGAGAGTCCCACGGGGCAGGCGGGGGGGTGGGGAGGTCGCTCAGAGGGCAACTAGGCCAGGTTAAGAAGGACCTTGAAGCCTTCCTAGAGTCATATTAAAACAGATTGCACAGCGGCCGCCCACGGCACGAAGTTGACCCTCAACAATTACTTGCTGAGCTGTTTAGAATATACTAGCGTCTCACTTACTTAAATCAAGAGAGTTCATCCCCCAAATCTCAGTTTCTAGCTCCTTTCTACAAAGTCATATCTGGCAACGCTCGGCTGTTTCCCCCCAGCCACAGGTGGCCACGGTGGGAGGTGACTCCGTTTCGAAAATCACACCACTACCCATGACTGTTCTTAACCTGTGGGCGAAATCATTCATGTGGGTTTATTGCCTCTGGCCTCAGCCGGTGGTTGGGTTTGCAATCTTTTCTATAATGTGTTTACACGTATATAGCATTCCTCCCATATTTAAATCAGATCATACCCCCCAATTCCCAATTCTTAGCTCGCTTTATTTTTTTTTAATTTTTTAATGCTTTTTTCATTTATTTTTGAGAGACAGAGAGAGACAGCGCAAACAGGGGAGGGTCAGAGAGAGGGGGACACGCAGAATCGGAAGCAGGCTCCAGGCTCTGGGCTAGCTGTCAGCACAGAGCCCGACGTGGGGCTCGAACCCATGAACCGTGAGATCATGACCTGAGCCAAAGCCGGACGCTTAACCGACTGAGCCCCCCAGGCGGCCCTCGCTTTATTTTTAACATGTTCACAATTGTGTGCACCCCTCATCACTCATTACAGGCTATTTTCATCCCCAAAAGAAAAGTATTCCCACTTAGCAGTCATTTCTGGACATTTTGCTAATAAGGACTCGTGCGCATAAAATATGTGGCCTTGCGTGCGTGGATGTCTTCCTTTGGCCTAACGTTTGCAAGCTTTGTCCGCGTTGCAGCGTTTATCCGTGCTCTGTTCCTTCATTCCTGAGTGGTAGCGCCACGTGGGCACGGCCTGTTTTGTTTATGCACCCGTCCACCCACCCATCACCATTTGGGCTGTGTCTGCATTTTAGCCGTTGGGAATCCTACTGCTCTGAGCACTGACATACAGGTCTTTGTTCTGTTCTTCCGGGTGCGCCCCGAGGACGGCGTCGCTGGCTCCTCTGGCTGGTCTGCGTTTCGCTGTTTGAGGGTCTCACGCTTTCCCACAGCAGCTGCACCAATTCACGGTCCCACCAGCAGTGTCGGAGGGCTCTGGGTCCCTTCCTTGCTGACGCTTAACTTCTTGTTTAAAAAACATGAGCCCTCCTAGTGATGTGAAGAGTTATCTCCTTGTGGTTTTGATTTGCGTTTTCCTGATGCCTCATGAGGTCGCGTATGTTTTGATGGGCTTTTGGCCGTTTGCATTCTTCTTTGGAGAAATGTCTGTCGGAATCCTTTGTTTTTTAATCGGTACCTGGATCCGTGGCCCGGTGCCATTGCCATAACGAAATACCACAAACCGGGTCGTGTTAACAGCAGAAATGGATCCTCCCGTGGTCCCAGAGGCTGGAAATCTGAGGTGACGATTTGATGTTGGATGGCTCTAGGAAAGAACGTGTTCTGGGCCTTGTTCTTAGCCTCTGGCCGTTGTCAGAATCGTGACAGTTTGGGGCTTACAGATGTCTCCCTGGCGTCTGCCTCTGTTGTCTCCCTCCCGGTGTGCCTCTCTCTGAGATTTTTCTCTTCTCGTGAGGGTGGTGGTCCTGCTGGATTAGGACCCACCGTCGTCCATCATGATCCCCTAAACTTGACGGCATCGGCAAAGACCCTGTCTGCGAGGAAGGTCACAGGTACAGAGATTTGCCGTTAGGATTTCAGTGTCTCTTTGTGGGGACGCGGTTCAACCCAGAACCTTCTATTCCCCGCCTGTTGGGTGTTGTGTCGTGAAGGCTGTTGGAAATCGTCCTATGTTTTTTTTTTTTTCTGAAGCTGTTGAGAGGACCCTGTTTTCCCTCCTCTTCCTCTTGTGAATCTGGTGTGTGGCCCTGATTGGTTTCCATTTGTCCCACCACCCTTCCCCTGGGATACATTCCACTGGGTTCTGGTGCACAGTCCTTTTAATAAGCTACTGGGTGTGGCTTATCAGTGTTCTATTGAAGATGTTTCATCTGTATTTATAAGGGGTATTGGTCCGTAGTTTTCTTTTTTTTTAATACTTTTTAAAAAATGTTTTATTTATTTTGGAGACAGAGAGAGACAGAGCATGAGAGGGGGAAGGGCAGAGAGAGAGGGAGACACAGAATCTGAAGCAGGCTCCAGGCTCCGAGCTGTCAGCACAGAGCCTGACGTGGGGCTCGAACCCAAAAACCGTGAGATCATGACCTGAGCCGAAGTCAGAGGCTTAACTGACTGAGCCACCCAGGCGCCCCGGTCTGTAGTTTTCTTCTGGTGTCTTTGGCTCTGGTGTCTGAGTAATATTGGCCTACATTTTTGTGCATGATCTTTGAAAAGGATTGATGTTAATTCTTTAAGCATCTGGTAGAATGCTCCAGTAAAGCCCTCTGGTCCTAGCGATTTCTTTGTGGGTAGGTTTTTTGTGAATAGCTCATCCGCTTTATTTGCTATAGGGCTATTCCGATTTTTATTTCTTCTGGAGACAGTCGTGGTGGTTTGTATGTCTCTAGTTTTCCATTTCCTCTGGGCCGTCTGGCTTGCTGGCACACAGTGGTTCATATCAGTCGCTGATAACCTCTCTCACTCTGTGCCGTTGGTAGTAATGTCCCCGCTTCCTTCCTGCTTTTGTTTATTTGACTAATCTCTTTTGTTTCTAAGTTGCAAGTCTGGGTAGAGATTTGTCAATGGTGATCTTTTGAAAGAACCCATTTTTGGTTTCGTCAGTTCTGTTGTTTTTCTGTTTTCAATCTCGTTTATCTCCACTCCAGTCTTCCCGATTTCCTTCCTTCTGCTAGGTTTCTCTTATTTTTCTAGTTCCTCAAGATGTAAAGTTAGGTTATTGACCTGAAATGCTTTTTCTTTCCTAATGTAGGTGTTTACAGCCAAAACTTTCCCTCTGAGCTCTGCTTTCACTACATGCTGTAAGCTCTGGTAGGCTGTTTTTCACTTCCGTTCTGCTCAGAGCATTTCGCAGTGTCTTTGTGCTCTTCTTTGACCCATGGGTCACCTGTGAGTGTGTGGTTTAATTTCCACTCATGCATGCATTTCCCAGACTTCCTTCTGTTCCTGGTTGCCTCTTTCATGTCATAATGGCCAGAGAGCATAGGATTTCTGTGTTTTTAAATTTATTGACACTTGTTTTGTGGCCTAGCACGTGGCTTTTCCTGAAGAAGGTTCTGATGCACACGAGGAGAATGTCCATCGTGCTGCTGTTGAGTGGAGTGTTCTCTGGGCGTCTGTTACGTCTGTTTGGTTGATGGCGTCGAGTCTTCTGTTTCCTCGCTGAGCCTCGGTCTAGTCGTTGTCTCCATTGTTGAAAGTAGGCTGTTGAAATCTCCAGCTGTTAATGAAGTGCCTCTCTTCCACCTTCAGTTCTGTCAGTGTTTGCTTTCAGGATTTGGGGGCTGTGTTATTGGGTGCGTATGTATTTATAATCGCTCTACCTTTGTGACGGATCAAGTCTGTTGTCATTCTGTAATACCCTTACATGTCCCTTGTAGCAATACTTGCCTTAAGTCTGCTTTGTCTGTTACTAGAGCTGCCTCAGCCCATCCGGTTACCATTGGCCCGGAATGTCTCCTGCTGGGTTACCGCAGTACACTAAAAAAGGGAAAAAAAGGCGTACCAAGTTACTTTTATATGTTCCAGTGGAATTTCGACATCTAAAAAAAAGATTTCTACAAATACACAAACTCTGTCTTCTCCCTACAGAAGCAAAACGAACCTTCTGCTGTGATATCTGCACGTTCGCCTCTTCCAGACTCTCGAGTTTAAACCGTCACAGGAAAATTCACAGCCTGGAAAAGCCTTATATGTGCCACCTGTGCCTGAGAGCCTTCCGCACCGTCACGCTCCTGCGGAATCACGTCAACACCCACACAGGTAAACCGACGGGCACGGATTATTTCCCACGAGGGTGTGTGTTAAGGTTTATATACACGTACGGATCCACCTGTCTGCGCTCCGAATAATGGGTTTGTTTTGACCACTTTAGTTTTGCCTTCTTGGACTTTGCTTAAAAATATCCAGTGTCGTAAAGATTCTCTTCTCCCGTATCTCCGAGGGTATTTATGATTTAAAGGACCTCTTCTGAACTGTTAAAGCATGTGGAAACGGAGCTTAATTTTTAGGTTATAAATTCCTAGGAAAATCTGTGGTTAAGTCTTGTTTAAAAAGGCGAAACGGTGTGATTTTGCAGGAACCAGGCCCCACAAGTGTGGCGACTGCGCCATGGCCTTTGTCACCAGCGGAGAACTAGTCCGACACAGACGCTACAAACACACGCACGAGAAGCCCTTTAGATGCTCCCTGTGCACCTACGCCAGCGTGGAGGTAAGTCCGTCCTTGTGCTTGGAGCTTCGAGGCCTTCTTACTAAGTTGACACAGGGCGCCGGGGAGCTCAGTCGGTTAAGCTTCCGGTTTTGGCTCAGGTCATGATCTCGCGGTTCGTGGGTTCGAGCCCCGCGTCGGGCTCTGTGCTGACAGCTCAGAGCCTAGAGCCTGTCTTACCATTCTGTGTCTTCCTCTCTCCCTGCCCCTCTCTCACTCCCACTCTCCGTCTCTCTGTTTCAAAACTAAGTAAACATTAAAATAAGAAATTTTAAAAAGTTGATGCAAAAGTTGTTACACTAATAGAATCTTATAAAATAGGTCTTACTAAAGATTTATTCATATACAATCTATGTGGGAAATAATGCACATTTTATTTTCTACATTTAAAATAGAAAACTGGATTTTTGGGGGGATCACCAACTCGTGAAAGCAACATGAGAGGTACACGAATCACAAATAAAATTACTTCCATGCAGCTTGATCGAGCATTTCAGACACGGCCCGCTTCCACTCTAATTCCAGACAGAGCACCTTTCTCAGATGTCTGGTAATGTGTCGTGGTCGCTGGGACTCTGATGTTGTGTTTCTGACTTCTGACAGCCTTGGCCACACTCTAAATGAAACGACAGCAGAACGGGATGCCTCCTTTCCAACGCCAGGTGTCTGCGGTTAACGCCAAAGGACCCGGCTCTCCGTTAGGCTGTCTGCCGGGCCCCGAGGCCGAGCCCAGTGGGGAAGGGATCACACGCCCGAATGGCACGGAGATAAAGGCTGAGGGCTCAAGTTTAAATACAGTAATGGTGCAACCCTGTTTCATAAACTAGGGAAGTTCACGGACGGGGTCAGGATTTGGTTCCAAGAATTTTTTCCCCACTATTACTATTTTTAAAAATTATTTGTCATCGGAGTTAAAGGTGGTGGCTGCATGTGGGAACGCAGGGAGGCAGCTCCAGAGCTCCAAGCCGCCCAGGCCCGGGTGGCCGCGCCGTTGGTGTCCTGCTGGTTCTCCGCACAAGCAGAGACCCTGCTCGGGGTGGCGGGGGACGGCCTGTGCAGCTGGAGGTCTGGTCAGCGACATAGGGACGCCCCGCCGCTGCCACCACCCCTTCTGTTTAGTCTCCGCCCCCCGCTGCGGATTCCAAGCGGGGAGCCACCCACACTGTCCCTTGACGCTTGGGCTGGTGGAAGGTTCCGGAACCGTGGGCAGATCACAGCGTTCCTGACACCTCCTCAGCGCACCTGTCCCCCCCGGCAGCCCCAGGGGACATCCGTGCGCAGCCGCCTTCCTCTCGATGCTTCCCACACCTTTCCTGCTGTAGTGGCTAGAACTTCTTGTTCTGCCTTCAGTGGACTCAAAGACGTCCACTTTCCTTCTGAAACCTCTGGGTGAATTTTTCCGTTTGGACCCCGTTTTCCATCCTCAGTCTTCGGTCACTCTCGAATGTTCTCCAGGCTTCTGTGCGCGTGTCCCGTACGGGGAGCCAGACGGAGCGAGGCTTCCGGGGATGACGCCTAGTCCGTCGCCTGAGTGTGGCTGATGGTGCCGAGTTCCGCTCAAGGCAGCGGCAGGCCTGTGGTCCATGCCAGAGAATAAGGAGAGTTCTAGAAGGCGTTCGGACAGGCTGAAGTAGTCGGATGGGAGGGAAAGTGTGGTTTGCCTTTTAACTAATTGCCTGGATATGTAAGTAATCAAATTAGTGTTTCCTTTTACTTCCGTTTCATCTTAGAAAGAAATCTCCACCACATAGAACCCGCTCTGGATCGAAAGGAAGGCCTCGCTGGGTCCCTGTGCCGTGGAGGGTCCGCAGCACTCTGTGCTGTGAGGCGTCCCGTGGGGATGTCGGCCCCTCAGAGACCCGACGCCGCAAGCTTCCCGCTCTATTTACGCAAACAGGCTTTCCGGCCTTTGTGCGCTGCTCCCGACGGTGTGCGTCCTTGGACATGCAAATAAAACCATGTGTGGCTTTGAGCAGCTAGATTTCAATTTTCCCTTTGTGCAGGCGAAGTTGAACCCGCAAGTCTTGAAGATGATGCTCGTTTTCCCCGGCGGATCTCACACACACACAGCACACGAGAAACTTCTTCCACCACAGGAGACAAAAGCAGTGAGGGGGTGTATGTTCTCCAGCGTGTGAAATACGCTCTGACGTTAAACTCGGACCGATTTCTACATCTTTTATAACTCTGATTAGTGGGAGACTCTACCGCTTAAAATTTTTTTTTCATTATTTCTTTTTAATTTTTTTAATGTTTATTGTTGAGAGAGAGAGAGAGAGACAGAGTGTGAGCAGGGGAGGGGCAGAGAGAGAGGGAGACACAGAAGGTGAATCAGGCTCCAGGCTCCGAGCTGTCAGCGCAGAGCTCGACACGGGGCTCGACCTCCTGAACCAGGAGATCGTGGCCTGAGCCGCAGCGGAGCACTTCACCCACTGAGCCCCCCGGTGCCCAGGGCTCTCCGGCCTCGAAGTCGGGCGCCAACGGCCTCCCGTTGTCTCGCAGGGCAGCAAGCTGAAGCGGCACATCCGCTCGCACACGGGGGAGCGGCCCTTCCAGTGCGGCGTGTGCAGCTACGCCAGCAAGGACACCTACAAGCTGAAGCGACACATGCGGACGCACTCAGGTAGGCGGGCACCGCGGGCGCCCCGGGTCCCCAGGGAGCCCGTCAGCAGGGCCCCCCGCGGCCCGGTCAGAGCTCAGGCGGCAGAGAGAGCGTTTCTTCGTGCTTCTCTGACGCGGGGCTCTGGAGTGGCACCTTTGCGTTTGTCTGGCGTGGCGGGAGCCCACGGGAGCAGGACGCCGTCTGGCACTTGCTCGTGAGCCTGGTCGGGCATCCCCAAGTCCCCGCCTAACTGCCCCTTCAGGGTTTTTTTAGTTTATTTTATTTTGAGAGAGAGAGAGAGAGAGAGGAGAGCAAGCAGGAGAAGGGACAGAGAGAGGGGGGGGGGAGTCCCAAGCAGGCTCCACACTCTCAGCACGGAGCCCGATGTGGGGCTTGAACCCACGAACCAGGAGATCATGACCTGAGCCGAAGCCAAAAGTCGGATGCTAAACTGAATGAGCCACCCAGGCGCCCCTCATCCTTCGGAGTTTTTTTTTTTTTAATTATTTTTAAAAACATTTCTTTATTTTTGAGAGAGAGACGGAGTCAGAGCACGAGCAGGGGAGGGGCAGAGAGAGGGAGACACAGAATCAGAAGCAGGCTCCAGGCTCTGAGCTGTCAGCACGGACCCCGACGCGGGGCTCGAACTCACGAACCGTGAGATCATGACCTGAACCGAAGTTGGATGTTTAACCGACTGAGCCCCCAGGCGCCCCCAGTGACCCTCAGGCAAAACGTGAAGAGTGCCGGTTTCATTACGCTCTTAGTCACTTCTTCATCCGTCTGTAGTTGACCCGTAGCTGACGCACCGGCTCCCGTCGGCTGTTACAACCTTACGTGTCGCAGCGCCCTTGCTCCCGCCCACGCTCCCCGGGCTGGCGCGGTCCTCCCCGCCACCTGCCGCGTCTCATGACCGGGCGGGTAGGACAGATTCCCAGCGGTGGCATCGGTGGATGACGTGGGGTTTCGAGCACTCGACTTATGGTTTTTCTGTACGAAGTGATGTTTACGTGTGCGTCTCGGCTCTAAACGCCAGGGCAGGAACCGGGCCGCCGGGTGTCGGGAGCGCTGCGATCTGGGCCACTGTCCCCACAGCTCTGCTCGAGCCTCCTGCCGGAACCTGCCGCGGACCCTGGGCCGTGGGGAGGGGGAGGGGGAGGCGGAAGGAGCCGAGGGCTCGGCGGCTGCGCTTCTCCGGGGAGGCTCAGGGCTCGCTGGGCGAGGCCACCTGCCGAGGGTCCCTCCTGTCCTCTGCGTCGCAGGTGAGAAGCCCTACGAATGCCACGTGTGCCACACACGCTTCACGCAGAGGGGCACCATGAAGACACACGTCCTGCAGAAGCACACCAAGAATGTCCCCCGACACCAGTGTCCACACTGCGCCACCGCCATCGCAAGGAAGAGCGACCTGCGTGAGTGTCCGGCCTGATGGGCTTCCTTAAGTCACAGTGTTTGCAGGCCCGTTGGGGGTAGGTGCTGGGAACCCGCGGAGCCTGGCCGGTGACGTGACAGGCGGGAGCTGGTCTGCGGGACCTGCTCCAGAAAAGGGGTTTTTTCCCAGCGGTCCTGTGGTCCCATCTAGTGGCGAGACTGCAGAAGTGCAGTCTCGTAGCTTGGCTCCCGGTCCTGGTCGAGGGCCCGCGTCGCCCCAGGTAGGCCAGATACGCAGGGACAGGTTTTTGAGCCCCGAAGCACTTTCGCAGGGGTGGTTTTATCCCGCGTGAGTTCTGTTTTCACAGATGAAAAAGATGACGAAGGAGCTTAGGGACATGCAGTGATCTGCCCCCGGGGCCCCTAAGCCAGGAGGTCCCGGGGGGGTGGCCTGTTATAGGCTCTGCTCTGTGAACCCTCACGAGTGATACTGCAGACTTTTCGTAGGCTCTTGCTGTCATCCTAGAACGTCCTGGCCGCCCAGGTGACAAAAGTAAGGACCAGAACAGTCCTTCCCCATAAGGGACTCACTTCAGTAAGAGAGGCCACCCAGGACCTGAAATCCTTTACTGGGACTTGGTTACGCCCACTCCCGGGCCCCAGACGCCACAGAGAAAGAATGGAACTTTCCGTGAGCGAGTCCGAATGCCAGAGTTAGGACTCAGGACTGTGCCCTGGGGTGAACCAGGCTGTGTGAGCACCGGGTCGCGGTGGGCGCACCGTGAGTGAGTGAGCCTCTCCCCTTGTTTCGGGGCCCCCGGGCTTCCCGGTTTCCGTGATCCTGTTTCCCTTCCAAAGTACGTAGTGCTGTGACACTCAAAACACGCCAGCAGACGTACCGGCCACCGGTTTGCCGGAGAAACCCTGGAGATGAGGCGCACGGGTGGGAAAACATTTCTGAAAGGGCGAGGGTGTTTGATGAAGCTTTAACTTTTAAAAGTCTAGAACATTCTGTCAGCGTACTAGTTACCGGCACACCACAAAACACAGCCCAGTGGGACGTCAGGGCACCAGGGTCACCGGCCTGTTGCCGGGAAAGGAAACAAGACGTCGACAGCTCGGTGAAGTGTGTGGGTCGCGGCTCCGCCCAGCAGGTGGCCCGCCCGCACACCCCGCAAGGTGCTTCGAGGACGAGTGAGGTGCCCCGTCCCGCCGCTGCGGGAGAGCCAGCCGTGCCCGGGCCTGAGTCCGCCCGAGCGGGTGTGCCTCCCCACGCCATCCATTTCTGCTCGCCTCTTACACAAAAGATCACAAACCACCATGCTTTGATTTAAAAAAGATTTTTTAAGGTTTATTGTTTATTTTTTAGAGAGAGAGACAGAATGGGAGCAGGGGAGGGGCAGAGAGAGGAAGGGAGACACAGATCCGAAGCAGCTCCAGGCTCCAAGCTGTCAGCACAGAGCCTGACGCGGGGCCTGAACCCACGAACCGTGAGACCGTGACCTGAGCTGAAGTCAGACGTGTAACTGACTGAGCCCCCCAGGTGCCCCACAAACCCCATGTTTTAGACTCCCTTCCACAGAAATTATTCTAGAGCGTGTCCTATCAGACGTGAGTCCGAGTCAGGACCAAGGGAAAGAACAGGGCGTTGACTCTTAACACAACGTCTGGGCTTTTTCTTTAGTTACAATACAGATGTTCTGTCTTTGTTATTTATGTAAAACCACCTTGAGGTCATCCTACAACCCACGCCCGCCAGGCTAGGGCTCTCAAGGCGCTTTGTTAAGTGAACACAATAGGTCCGACATGCGGCACCTTCCATGGCCTTGAGCTCCGCGTTGAGCGTCCTGGGCTCGTCAGCCTCCTTCTGAGCAGCCCCGCACCCACCCAGCAGGGGTGCCTTCGCTCCTTGGGAGACGCTTGGCCACCTCTGTCACAGCTGGGGAGGAGGCCGGGTGCTCGTAAATTCCCTCAGTGCCCAGGACACACCCCCACCACCCCAAGAAGAAAGCAGCTCCTTGGTGCTGTGACCGAGGGGCCCTGACTCAGAGGGGAGGGGAGCGGCCGGCAGAGAGCCAGCCGCCCAGCGACACGCTGCTCTGTGGCTTCCTAGGCGTCCACCTGCACAAGCAGCACGGGTACAAGGCCTCCGAGATGAAGTGCCGCTACTGCACCGCCGTCTTCCATGAGCGCTACGCCCTCGTGCAGCACCAGAAGACGCACAAAAACGAGAAGAGGTTCAAGTGTGAAATCTGCCCATATGCCTGCAAGCAGGTACAACGTTTCCGCCGGTCCCGGGACTGGGTGGGAGGCAGGGTGGACGGCAGGAGGGAGGGCTGGGGTTCCCTCTCACTCTGAGAATCTTGGGGGACAAAGATCATGCGATAGAGAAGGAGCCTGTTCAGAATAGCATCCAGGAGCCGATGCTGTAAAGCAACGCTCCGTAGACGTGTGGTTTACGGACCCCTGGAGGTCCCTGAAGCCAGTCGGGGCCTCAAGGTCAAAATTATTGTCGTTAGATATTCCATTGATGCCATCACATTGTTTGCCCTTTTCACTGTGTTGACATCGGCCATGCAGGTGCCCCTGCAGCAGAGGTGACCGAGCAGTGACACCAGGCAGGTCCAGTGTCTGCTGTGTCTACACCGTCATGCACAGCAGCAGAAGTAAAGGGCAGTTTTACTTACAAGTGTCCTGGACGAAGTAGTAACAGTTCTCAACTTCATTCAGTCTTGACCCAGGATGCTCATTTTTTTTTGTTGTTGTTGATGTTTATTTATTTTTGAGAGACAGAGAGAGACAGCGTATGGGGGAGGAGGGGAGAGGCAGAGAGGGAAGGAGACACAGAATCCGAAGCAGGCTCCAGGCTCCCAGCTGTCAGCACAGAACTTGATGTGGGGCTGGAACTCATGAACTGTGATATCATGACCTGAGCTGAAGTCAGACACTTAATGGACTGAGCCCCCCCGAGGCCCCTAGCTACTAGCTACTCGTCCCCGAATGGCAGAGCGTCCGTGCCATCTTCCGAGGCACAGCTCCGTCTGCAGGGAAACACCTGTGGCCAGGTGTGAGTTACCAGCCCAACTAGCCACTTGTTTTGTGAACCGTGGTTTCACCTGTAAGAACAAGGGGCAGAAGGGACAGGCAGACTCTGCTGCTTCCGTTATTGGACGTTCGGCAACATGCGGTGCCTTCTTCTTGAAAGTAAATGGAAGTGAGTCCATCACTTCAAGGAAAACGTGTTGCCAGAGATACAGTTTCAGCTGTCAGGAGGAAATTACAATTAGAAATCTGTACATCGACCTCCGTGAGCTTGACGAGCTGACACTTGACGGCTTCTCTAATGAGACAGGAGTGATTTTAAGGAAGCGTATTTTTACATAGCGTAGTGAAATGTGTCAACATTTAGAAGCTCTCCATAACTCAGTAAACTGATATTTTTCCAAATGACCAGTCAGACCATTATCTTAGAAAATCATGCATCAGTAAAAGATTCACTCAAACTATGAGATCAATGGACTGTTATGACATGAAATACTAAAAGGACCCTCTTCCCCACACGCCTTTCCTCTCACTCCCCCCCTCCAGGACAGCGTCGCTCAGCCCCACTGTGAAAGTCAAGGTCCCACCGAGGCCATGCTGTCCTGGAAAGGGGGGGTGGGGGCAAGGCACGAGGGAAGAGAGCGCCCCCAAGGGAAGCCTTGTAGAAATACGGTTCAGTCATGAACAGTCATTAAAGTGGGCTGTGTTTCCTCTGCACCATCATAGCGTTTTAGATAAAATGAATAAAATAAGTATTTTTGCCTGAATTTATATATTTTTTGGTCATGCTTCTTAAAATTTTTTACAAGTTTATTTACTTTGAGAGAGAGAGAGAAAGAGAGCAGAGGAGGGGCAGAGAGGGGGAGAGAGGGAATCCCAAGCAGGCTCCACACTGTCAGCACAGAGCCTGACATGGGGCTCGAACTCACAAACTGTGTCCTCTTGACGGAGCCGAAACCAAGAGTCAGATCCTTAACCGCTGAGCCACCCGGGCGTCCTGGCTTCTCTGGATTATTCACTTGAGTAAATCTTAGTTAAAATTCCTCGTTATTTCTTTTACTAAGAACAGTTATTGGATTGCCTGGGGGGCTCAGTCAGTTGAACGTCCGGCTACGGCTCAGGTCACGATCTCACAGCTTGCGGGTTCGAGCCCCGCGTTGGGTTCTGTGCTGACAGCTCGGAGCCTGGAGCCTGCTTCAGATTCTGTGTCTCCCTCTCTCTCTGCCCCTCCCCCGCTCATGATCTGTCTCTCTCTGTCTTTCAAAAGTAAATAAATGTTAAAAAAAATTTTTTTAATTGAAGAACAGTTATTATCCACTTTATGCTTTTAAACAGATATTAAGGTTTGTCCTAATGTTTACCAGGAAGTTAAGAGGCCTAATGCACTTCCAGCCCCGAATAGCCGTGGAACTGAAACTCTGACATTAGATTTTAAGTTTGCAGCTTCCTTCTGCCCTTTGTAAACTCGGGTCATTGCAAACGGTTCCAGAAGTAGGGCCGCTAATCCATGAGGCCTCTTGGAGGGACAAATGATTATCGTTTGTCTCCCCACAGAATGTTCTGCCGCCTTCCCCGAGGGGCCGTGGCACCCGCCGGACGCGCCTCGGTGCCGACGGCGGGGACGGTGGCCCAGTCTGTCCCCTACATAGCCAGACGGTGCTGCCGCCTCCACGAGTGCCCCCATGACAGTCTGTGTGCCGTCATTTTTCTGAATCACGCCGTCATCCTTGCGGGGGAGGGGAGAGCTGCATGAGAAGTAACGTCCAGGACTGAAAAAAAAAAAATCCCTGTAGATATTAAACCGCTCGTCTCCCTCCCTTCCCCTCCTAGGAACGTCACATGACCGTGCACATGCGCACCCACACCGGAGAGAAACCGTTTTCCTGCGCCTCGTGCGATAAGTGTTTCCGACAGAAGGAGCTTCTGAACGCGCACTTCAGGCGGTGCCATGACCCCAGCTTCGTCCCGACCGTGCACCGGTGCCCCTCGTGTGGCAAGGGCTTCTCCCGCTGGGTAAGCCCCCTTCGCCCGCCGTCTTCCTTCTTGCGGAGACCCCTCGGCGGCCCAGGCCCCGGACACCCGCAGGGAGTTTAAGCCCGGTTATAGAAACGTGCGTCTGCCTGGCCCTGGGGAAGTGGGGTTCGTCTTGCTGGAGTCACAAATCTCTAGCAAGTCGTAGGAAAGCGCGGCCCCCCCTTTCTGTGAAAAGACAGTTCTGCAGACAAAACCTCGCGAATGTTTGTTGGGAAGTTTTGTACTAGAATCCGCAAGAGCCCCTCATCTTTTGTTTTGTTTTCTTTTTTTTTAAATAAATGTTTTATTTATTTTTGAGAGAGAGAGACAGTGTCAGCAGGGGAGGGTCAGAGAGAGAGAGGGAGACACAGAATCTGAATCAGGCTCCAGTCTCTGAGCTAGCTGTCAGCACAGAGCCCGACGCGGGACTCGAACCCACGAACCGTGAGATCATGACCTGAGCCAAAGCCACACGCTCAACCAACTGAGCCACCAGGCGCCCCAGGAGCCCCTCATCTTAAGTGTAACATCGCAACATTGTTCCTGTGAATCAGATTTAGGCTGCTTCCCAGAGAGAATGCAATTTTCTAAATGCCTCAGAGATGGTCCTCGTATAGTCCCGCTGGCCCTCTGCTGAGAAATACATCTACTCCTCCATGTTACTCTCTTGAGGGACGGCATCGGCTCTCTGTTGCCATGTGAAAAATTGCTTTAAAACTTAGTGGCTTAAAACACCATTTGTTTCCTCGCATTTTCAGGGGGTCAGGAGGGGCTCGGCTGGTGGGTCCCGTCCATCGACTCCCGAGGTTACGGTCAGGATGTCCACGCCCAAGATGGCGCCCTCCCGTGGCTGTTGGCCAGGGTCTTCGGCTCCTCACCACGCAGACCGTTCTGCTGGGCTGCTCACGTGTCCTCACGACCCAGAGCAAGTGAGAGACAGCGAGGAGGAAGCTGCTGTGCCCTTTGTCACCTCGTTTTAAAAGTGACCCATTACTTTTGTTCGTTAGAAATGAATCACTAGGGGCGCCCGGGTGGCTCAGTCAGTGAAATGTTTGACTTTGGCTCAGGTCACGGTCACGTGGTTCGGGAGTTCGAGCCCCGCATCGGGCTCTGCGCTGATGGTGTGGAGCTTGGCTGGGATTTTCTCTCCCTCTTTCTGCCCCTCCTCTACTTGTGTGCACATGCTCTCGCTCTCTCTCGCTCTCTCTCTCAAAGAAATAACATTAAAAACTTTAAAAAGAAACAAATCACTAAGTCCAGCCACATCCGAGAGGTGGAGTGTAGAATCCCTTTTGAAAGAAAGAGTCAGAGAATTCGTGGACGTTGAAAAAACGCCACAGACGATGGATGAGTCCGATCTCGAGGCGATGCGCGCTCCGGGCTGGCTCTGAACCAGACTCAGTTATCTGAAGTGACTGTCTCTAGGGGGAGAAGCTTTGTCTTTTCCCTTGTGTTTTGTGGGTCGTGGGGCGGGGGGAGGGGTAGTTTCCAAGGGTGAGTACAACTCTTAGTTCAAAATCTCAACGACAAGCTGTGACGATAGAGCCAGACCAGCGCTCCTCCACGGTCAGCCTTCTCACGAGTCGGCACTGGAAGGGGTCTGCCCTTCGGTGTGAACAAGAAAACAGGGAAAAGAGTGAGTCAGCCTCCCAGAATTCCTCAGGGCAAGCAGTCAGAAGATTTGAAACTTTTTCTTGCACTCAAGAGACACATCGGGTCTAGAAAACACACGTGTCTCGGAGATACCACAGAAACAGTTACACAGCAAAGCAAATGTCACACAAAAAGTGAGTCACAAGAATGCTTTGGTTTCCCGGGGCACATGAAAGTTATGTTTATGCCATTCTGCAGTCTGTTAAGTGTCCAAGAACAGCAGGCCTAAACAAAGCGTGTCTTAATTTAAAAATACTCCACTGCTAAAAAAAAATGCTACCCATATGAGCTTTCGGCAAATTGCGATCGCTGATCACTGGTCACCGTAACGAATATAATAACAAAAAAAGTTTGAAATATTTTAAGAATCACCAAAGTGTGACACCGAGACACAGTGTGAGCTTTTTGGGGAAATGGCGTCGATAGACTTGGTCAAGGCCGGATTGCCACAAACCTTCAATGTGTAAAGGAAATACAGCATCTACCAACGGCAGTAAGAGTGCGGCACAGTGAGGCGTGCCTGTGTATGAAACGTTCACAACTTAATAATCAAAGGGCAAATCCCCAGTGAAAAATGGGCAAAGGACCTAAATAGACATCTCTTCTAACAAGCTACAAAGGGCCTAGAAGCACCCGAGCAGATGCGTCTTGAGCTGCCAGGGAAATGCGAGTCCCAGCCGTCGTGAGAACGCGGAAGACGGCTGTGGGGGAGGCTGCAGTCAGAGAAGACAGGTCGTCTTCGACGTGGGGAAGCCGGGCTCCTCCGCCGCTGGTGGGATTTGAAAATGGTGAAGCCGCCTTAGAAGATAGTTTTTCAGTTTTTCAAACCGTTAAAAAGTAGTTGCGCCCCAAGGCATAGACTCAAAAGAGCTGAAAACACAGGATGGTACAACAGCTTGTGCACAAATATTCAAAACGGCCCCCAAAGAGGAGACCACCCGAACGGACATCAGGCGGTGAACGGATGAAACGGTTTACATCCATCGATGGAATATTACTCAGCCGCGAAGAGGAAGGACGTACGGATGCATCGTGCTACAACGCGGGTGAACCTTGAAAGAAGCTGGACCAGAAGATCACGGACTGGAGGATTTGAGTTCTATCAAATGTCCAGAATGGGCAAATCCGTAGAGACAGAAAGGACCTCAGTGGTGGCCAGAGACCGTGGGGGTGGGGAGCTGGGAGAGTGACTCCTAAGAGTGAAGGTTTCTTTTTGAAATGCTCCAAAATCGACAGCGGCGATGGTTTTACGAGTCTACGAATAAACTGAAAACCACTGAACTGAAGTAAAGAGGTTTTTTAAGTTTTATGTCTACATTCTGAGAAAGAGAAAGAGCACCCGTGAGCAGGGGAGGGGCAGAGAGAGAGAATCCCAAGCAGGCTCCGTGCTGTCAGCGCAGAGCCCAACATGGGGCTCAGTCCCATGAACCGTGAGATCGTGACCTGAGCCCAATCCAAGAGTTGGACACACAACCGACTGAGCCTCCCAGGCGCCCCATTATACAATTTAAATGGATGAATTGGTAAATTATACTTCAATAAAGACGTTTCAAAAATAAAAATTTCCCACTTATGGCTCCACTTGGAAGTGGCCACTTTGTCCTAAGACATTAAAAACCTGGGGGCGCCTGGAGGGCTCAGTTGGTTAAGCCTCCGACTTCAGCTCAGGTCATGATGTCACAGTTCATGGGTTTGAGTCCCGCATCGGGCTCTGTGCTGACAGCTCAGCGCCTGGAGCCTGCTTCAGATTCTGTCTGTCTGTCTCTCTGTCTCTCTCTCTCTCTGCCTCTCCCCCACTCACTCTCTGTTTCTGTCTCTCAAAATAAAAAAATAAAGACATAAAAAAAATTAAGCAAGAAAGAAACCTGAATAGATTGAAAAATCAACTCTTCTAGCACCTGCAGGGGAGGGGAGGGGAGGGCACGGGACAAGTCTCTGCCTCAAGATGAAGGAGCGGTGAACAGAGTCTCCCCTGCAGCCTCCACGGGAACCAGCGCCGGGGGCTGGGGGAGGGGCGGGAGAACCGGACCGGTGACGGAGGACCAGCGGGAGACTCGGGCGGACAGGTCTGCGGTGAAAACTACAGATCCGGTCCCAGAGGCCCCCACAGAGCTGTGCACTTTACCGCCGGGAGCTGGACCAGGTTCCCACACGGAATGTCTGAAAAGGAGTCCCCTTCCGCTTCCTTCCAGCAGGGGAGGCGCAAGGAACCCGAGATACCCCGGAGCCCCCTGTTCTCCTTCACGGAGCCTCCCTCGGGGAAACCAGTGACCCAGAGCCTAGCCTGCTGGGTAGCGTCAGAGCCTAACCCACCCGGCGGAAGGGAGGCCCCCACTCCAGCCCCCGTGAGCCATCCTGTGCACCTGAGGTGGAGAAGAAAACTCTGAAACACGTGGGAGGGTCACAGCCCGGAGGCACGGCTCCCCGCAACACGGAGACCCCGTCACAGGCCACAGAACACCCCCGCCCCACGCCTCACCCCCACGGCTCCCCACAACACGGAGACCCCGTCGCAGGCCACAGAACACCCCTGCCCCACGCCTCACCCCCACGGCTCCCCGCAACACGGAGACTCCGCCACAGGCCACAGGACACCCCCGCCCCACGCCTCACCCCCACGCTACTGAAGCCCTATGTAAGGCTCTTCCTTCCACCCAGGGCGTCAGGTCCAGCCATCAGGAGGCTCCCACAAGGCAAACCAAAAGGCAAGAATCCCAATTTGAGGAGACAGAACAGCAAACCAGACATGGCAGACGTGTGGGACTCGTCAGGCCAGGGATTTAAAACAACCTGGATTAACATGCTGAGGGCGCCGAGGGGTAAAGTAGACGGTTCACAGGAACAGATGAGCATCGGGAGCAGGGATGGAAACTCTAAGGAAAAAAAACAGAGAAATGCTCTAATGGAAATGAAAAGTGCTCTGATGAGCGAAATCGAGGAAAATCTGAACAGAGGGAGAAATAGTCCATGTTCATGGATAAGAAAACGTGGATAATGTCAAGGTGCCGTTTCTTCACAATTTGATCTATAGATTCATTGCAATTCCAATGCATATCACAACACATCATTTTGTCAATAATGACAATGTTCAGAGTTGATGTGCAGAGGCAGAAAGCCCAGAACAGCCAGCACAACACTGACGGGAGAGAACGAAGTTGGAGGACTGACTCTGCCTGCTTTCAAGGCTCGCTGTAACTGCTGGGGATCCACCCAAGGGACACAGCGGTGCTGACACACGGGGCACACGTACCCCATGTTCACAGCGGTGCTGTCAACAACAGCCAAGTCATGGAAAGAGCCTAAATGTCCATCACCTGATGAGTGGATCAAGAAGATGTGGTTTATCTATACAGTGGAGTACTACATGGCAATGAGAAGGAGTGAGATCTGGCCATTTGTAGCAAAGTGGATGGACCTCGAGGGTGTCATGCTGAGTGAAATAAGTCAGGCAAAGAAGGACAGATACCATATGTTTGCACTCATAGGTCTAACAGGAGAAACCTATCAGGGGTCCATGGGGAGGGGAAGGGGGGAAAAAGAGTTAGGGAGAGGGAGGGAGGCAAACCATGAGAGACTCCTGAATACTGAGAACAAACTGAGGGCTGAAGGGGGAGGGGGAAGGGGAAGGGGGTGATGGGCATGGAGGAGGGCACTTGTGGGGAAGAGTATGCGTGTTGTATGGAAACCAACTTGACAATAAACTATAAAAATAAAAATTAAAAAAAAGACTCCCTATAAAGCCAGAGGAATCATGGCAGTGTGAGTGACAGAACAGTCACACGTGGACAGAACAGAGAGCCCAGAGAGGCCCTGTGGACTCCGTCTGCTGGTCTCTGACGAAGGGGCAAAGGTGATGCAATGGAGAAAACACCATCTTTTCCGCCAGTGTTGGGAGCCGCAAAGATTCAGCTGCTTGGCCATTTGCTAGCCGGATTTGTCACTCCCTTAGGGGAGTTGCAAAATAGGCAGGGGAGCGCCACTCCCTGTCAGAGGAGAAGCCAGAAGATCAAAGATCAACCGCCAGCAGGCAGGGTAGTACCAGCCCCTCAGGCGCTGTGCTAAAACACTCTAGTTTGGTTCCTCTTTTACTCCAGCCCTAATCCCTTAACCCTGTTTCCTAGCAACCGACCTAGGTCAGCTGCCTTGTTTTCCTGCCTTGAAACCTTTATAAGAGACAGTTTTCTGAATAAAGAGGCTTTTGGCTTGATCGGATACTGTGTGCTGTCTTCACTCTCTGTGCGCCCTTTCCTGCCCTTTCTCTCCCTCCCTCAGGAAAAGAACCCACGAGGATTCTCCGCCCTACCGGTCAGGGTGGACGAGACAGGTACCGCCGAACACTGGGGACGAGCGCGCCGGGACCTGGCTTCGGCTAAGACACGCCAGCGTGCCTGAGGAACTCGAATCCCATGGGGAAGACCTAGACTGAGACCTTACACCTTTTGCAAAAATTAATTCAAAATGGACACAGACCAGGGCGCCAGGGCGGCTCAGTCAGTTAAGTGTCCGACTCTTGGTTTCCGCTCAGGTCATGATCTCGTGGTGTGTGAGTTCGAGCCCCGTGTCGGGCTCTGTGCTGTCACCATGGAGTCTGCTTGGGATTCTGTCTCTCTCTCCCCCACCTCAAAATAAATAAACATTTAAAAAGATGGACCACAGACCTAAATGTAAAATGCAAGACTGTAAAACTCCTGAGAATAACGGAAGAGAAAATCTCGATGACCCTGGACGTGGCGGGGACTTTTCAGAGAGAACACCAAAGGCACCCTCCCTGGCAGAACTCGTGGCCCTCACTGAAATGAGCAATTTCTGATGGAAGAGGACAAGTCAGACAACGAGAAAACATATGCAACAGTCCCCCCTGAGGAAGGACCGGCATCCAGAATACAGCCCCGGCTCACCAACAGGCGAGGACGGGTGACAGACGCCTCACCGGGACGATGCCGAGGCGCCAGATTCGCGGGTGAAGAGATGCTCCACCTGGTACGCCGTGGGGGGCGGGGGGTGCACGTTAGAACGAGACGCCACCGCACACCTTTCAAAACGGCCCCAGGTGCCAGGGGGTGTGGAGTTGCTGGCGGGAATGCAACATGGCGCAGCCTCCTTGGAAGTTTGGGGGTTTCTTACAAAACCAAACGTACTCTTACCCTACAGTCCAGCCCTCACGCTCTCCTGTTCTCCCAAAGTGGAAAACTTACACCCACACTAAAGCCCGCACTGGAGGGTTAGAGCAGCCATCTTCCTGGCTGGCAAACTTAGAAGCGGCCAAGATGGCCTCTGGCAGGCGACGGATGAGCGGCTGTGCTCCGTCCTGACAACGGGATGTTTTCCAGGCTAGAAAGAAATGAGCTGCCAAGCCAGGAAGATGGGGAGGAGCCTTAGGCACAGTTTACTAAGCGAACGAAGCCAGTCTGGGAAGGGCACGCGCTGTATGATCCCAACCATACGACATTCCGAAAAACGCAAAACTACAGAGACTGTAACAAGATGGGTGGTTTCCAGGGGTGGGGAGGAGGGAGGAGCAGATGGAGCACGGAGGGTCTTCGGGGCCGTGGGACTCGTGTGTGGCCCTGGAATGGGAGATGCTTACCATTACACGTCTGTCCAAACACACAGAACCAACGACTCCGAGATGGAGCCTCGTATGAACTCCGACTCGGGGGGGATTAGGGCGCGTCCATGCAGGTCCTTCGGTTGTAACAAATGTACCCCTGCTCTGGTGGGGACGCTGATAATGAGGGCGAGGCTGGGCGTGTGGGGGCAGGGGGAAATCTCTAACCTCCCTCCCAGATGAGTGAGGAACCTAAATCTGCTTTAAAATACGAAGTCTTTAAAAATAGATACGTGCGTATCTGGATGTTGGGATCCAGTTTAATTTTTAGAAAGTAAGTCATTCACCACCTTCTATTCTTTAGCTACAATCCCGTATGTCCCCAAGTGAATGTCACAGGGCCGGGCGCCCGGCCTCCCGGTCAGGACCCCCTCCTCGCATTCCAGACGCTGCCTCCCGCCTCTCTTGAGAAGCATCCCTGGGACACAGGTGTCTGTCAGACCCTCTGCCCCGAGTCCGCAAGCATCTAAATGTCCTATCCGTTTCCTTAAAGTCTTAGCCCATTTACTTTTTAAAGGCTAGATGTGTTTTCGTTTATTAATCCAAAACCAGCGTCCGGAGTGGTTAGCCGTGAGCTTCATGCGTTTGGAGGAAGTGTGTGTGCGCACGTGTGTGCAGGCGTATGCGTGTGCTTTGCTGGGGAAGGGGCCATTACTGTCACCATATTCTCAAAGGAATCCTTGGCCCCCAAAGGCTTAGTCTGCGGGTAATTGTCGTGTAAACCCCGGGCCTGGCAACCGTTCCCCCGTGGGGGGCCGGTAGTAATAATTTTCAGCCCCGCAGACCGTTTTCTGGCCCGACTGCGCCGGTCCGCGGGAGCACAGACAGCTGCAGACGGACAATTCGGGGGTGAATAGACATGGCCGTGTTCCAGAAAACTTGCTCTACAAAAACCGTTGGCCAGCGGAATGGACCCTGGGGCCACCGCTTTCCCACCCAGAATGGAACAAGTTTACCTCCTGTAACCTCCCCTCCTGTCTGTCCACGTGATCCTTCCCCTTCCACCCGGAACTGGGACAGTTGAGTGGGGTCCGTGCTGAGCCGAAGGCGAAATTAGGGGGGAGCGTTGTACAGTCAGCAAATGGAATGACATGTCAGCAGCGCCTTACTTTGGCCTGCGAACTTCCCCAACAGGGAAAAGCTTCTGACTTAATTTAAACCATCCTCCGTGTCCGTAAGTAAGATTACGTTGGTTAATGGTCTTGACCAAGACGTGTCCGCCTTCCCTGTTAATTCTGAGTGTTGAACGTGTTCAGTGACCCCTTCCGTGGGGCATCCGAGTGACTCAGTCGGTTACGTGTTCGATTCTTGATGTCAGCTCGGGTCATGATCTCGCACTTTGTGAGATCGAGCCCCAAGTCGGGCTCTGTGCTCACAGCTCAGAGCCTGCTTGGATTCTCTCTCTCTCTCTCTCTCTCTCTCTCTCTCTCTCTCTCTCTCTCTCCCCCTCTCCCCCCTCCTCACCTGCTCATGCGCTTTCTTTCAAAATAAATAAACATTTAAAAAAATAACCCCATGTGTGGTAGATCAGGAGAGAAGCTGGCAAGGCAGTAAAATTTACATGGTCTATTACGAATTTTCTTAAAGTTGACAACTTACTGGATTTCTGGCCCAACATCAGGCCTCACTTTGCAGAGGAGACGCATTCGAGAAGAATAGATTTTTGTCTTCTTATTGACATCTACGATAAAAAATTTTTTTTGGCTAGACCTAAACACAGCAGAGGGGCCCACTTTTATTATTTAAGAAAGTTTTTTTAATGTTTATTTATTTTTGAGAGAAAGAGACAGAGCAAGAGTGGGGGAGGGGCAGAGAGAGGGAGAGACACAGAATCCAAAGCAGGCTCTGGGCTCTGAGCTGTCAGCACAGAGGCCGACGCGGGGCTTGAACTCACGAACGGTGAGATCACGGCCAGAGTTGAAGCTGGACACTCAACTGACTGAGCCACCCAGGCGCCCCTAAAAAAAAGCCACCTTTTCTGTACAAGAATCTATCAGGCACATGCTACCCCATTTTCCAGCAGCCAGGTCTTTAACTGTAGGATTTTTAAATGGCATTCCGTGGGTGACGCTGACTTCCGCGTGCTGTGTGTCACCTCTCTGACAGAGTAACATGCGGAAACATTCCGAGAAGTGTGACGCGGGGCAAGGAGAGCCGGCGGCCTCGGGAAACGCGAGAAGAATGGAGAGAAACCCGACCGTCCTGGGAGACGCAGGAGAGGAAGATGGTAACTCATTTTAAACAAACTGGGTTTTAATTTGACAGTGATTTCCTTTTTTTTTTTATGTTTTATTTTTGAGACAGAGCATGAGAGGGGGAGGGGCAGAGAGAGAGAGGGAGGCTCCAGGCTCTGAGCTGTCAGCACAGAGCCCGACGCAGGGCTCAAACCCACAAACGTGAGATCATGACCTGAGCCGAAGTCAGAGGCTTCACAGACTCAGCCACCCAGGTGCCCCCAGTGACTTCCTTTTTATCACCTCCTGGGTGCTGAGTCTTACCGTGTAGGGGACTCACCCAGAAGCCCTAGGTGCTGGTCCCCGGAAGGTCCTGGGCCCGCCCTGTTGCTGCTGCCTGCCACCTCGGGCAGGGTTCGAACTCCATTTTGCCCCATGTGGGTCACTGGCGCAGGTGCAAAGAGCCCCAGGCGGCGTCCACGGCTCTCAGCGCCGGGGTTCCTGGCAGGACAGTCTAGCGAGGCTGATGGCCGTCCCCCTCTCAGAGCCGGGGGCCCATCACCTGCCCCTGGCAGAACTGCTGGGCGCCGTGTGTGTGTCCTGGGGCTGCTTCTGCAAACGGCCACAGGCTGAGGGGCTCAGAGCATCACAGGCTTACTGCCTCCTAGTTCCGGGGCCCCGAAGTCCCCAACCTCCTTCTGAAGGTTCCGGGAGACGCCCTCCTGCCTCTCCCAGCTTCTGGTGGCTCCCGGGGCCCCTCGGCTGTGGTCACATCACTCCAGTCTCTGCCTGTGTCTGTCTCCCTGTTCTGTCTCGTCTTCTTCCTGAGGACGCTTGTCACTGGCTGTAGGGCCTGTCTGGAAAAGCCAGCAAGATCTGCTCCTCAGACCCTTAATTCTGTCTTCAAAGACATAAGGTTACGTCCACGGGCTGCAGGGGTAGGATGCGGACGTATCTTCTGCGGGGGTCGCTGTGGGCATCACAGTCTTTATACTCTGGCCTCAGGGAGCAGACGTGGGTTCCAGGTTAGAGCACAATGGGCCTGTGTCCAGCCTGCCCTCGAAGGGGTCCTGCCTCAAGAGGGACAGACCTGCTCTCCATGCAGGCGCTCTGCTTGCGTCCTCTGCTCCTGCACATGAGGGTCTAGATCTGGAGAGCACGACTGGAGGCAAAACAAACAGAAGACGTGTGCGTGACCGTGACCCCCTCATTCTTAAATCCCCTGTATTCTGGTCCCAGCCCCAACCCTGACTACCCAGTGTCCCCACGGAGGGCAGTCAACCCTTTCCCTGTCCCCGAGTTACCTGCCGAGATAGGGGACTGCCCGGCTGAATTTGACCTTCTTGTTTAGTGTACGTCCCATGTACTATTTGAGAAATACTTCTACTAAACGGTTATGCGTCGTGCTTGGACCGTGGGCGGCAGGACTGGAGTTCTGATCTGGGCTTTGCGACCTGTTGACCCTTCCTCGATATCCCCATGTCCTCCCACTCTGGGCTGGAGCCCTGCACTCCTCCTCCGGCTCCCCCTCCTCC